>JAOEHX010044231.1:0-49852 GCA_025448015.1 Bolborhynchus lineola
GAAGATAGGATGAGAAAGTTGGGGCTGTTCAGCCTGGAGAAGAGAAGATTGTGTGGAGACCTCATAGCAGCCTTCCAATATCTGAAAAGGGCCTATAGGGATGCTGGAGATGGACTCTTCATTAGGGACTGTAGTGATAGGACAAGGAGTAACAGGTTCAAACTTAAACAGAGAAAGTTTAGATTGGATATAAGGAAGAAGTTCTTTACTGTAAGGGTGATGAGGCACTGGAATGTATTGACCAGGGAAGTTGTGAATGCTCCACCTCTGGCGGTGTTCAAGGCCAGGATGAACATAGCCTTGGGTGGCATGGTTTAGTGTGAGGTGTCCCTGCCCCTGGCAGGGGGGTTGGAACTAGATGATCTTAAGGTCCTTTCGAACCTTAATTATTCTATGATTCTACTGTTGCAGAGTATGTACTCCATTCAGCTGGGGTGGAAATGCATCCTCATTGCCTGTGAAAAATGAGACTGCAGTGCTTGACATTCATCTAAAGAAAGCAAGCTCAGAAGTCCATGCCAGATCTGTGTCCTGGCAATTTTTATTTTACATCTGTGTGTCAGGATCCAGAGCACTGAGACATCCACAGAGCATCAGTTTGACTCCAGGTGTGCTAGAGAAGAAGTTAAGCACTGGGAGAAGTTTTAAGAAAGCAGGAGATTTCTGTGTACAATGCTGATTGAGTGACTGGGATTTTGAAGAGTACTTGTCTGCCATACAGGCTGAGGCATTTCTTAGATACTCTCTTCTACTTTCAGAAAAATTACAGGCAATGTGGCAGCAGAGAGAACATGTAAATAGCTCCTTGATGAGTGTCCTGGGTTCAGCAGTAGCAGTCATTTTTCTCCTTCTTAGTAGCTGGTGCAGTGCTGTGGTTTTGACTTTTGGCCTGGGAACAGTGCTGATAACACCGATGTTTTTAGTTGCTGCTCAGTAGTGTTTAGCCTAACCAAGGACTTTCTGAGTCTCATGCTGTGCCAGGGAGGAGGGGAAGCCGGGAGAAAGCAGAGACAGGACACCTGACCTAAACTAACAAAAAAGGTATTCCATGCCACGTCATGCCCAGTATATAAAGTGGGGGCAGTTACCCAGAAGTTTGAGATCACTGTTCAGTCAGGCTTGGTATCGGTCGGTGGGTGGTGAGCGATTGTATTCTCTTCCCTTGTTATTTTCCTCATCACTATTATTACTGGTAGTAGCAGCAGCGGTTTGTGTTATACCTTAGTTACTGGACTGTTCTTATCTCAACCCATGGGAGTTACATCGTTTCGATTCTCCTCCCCATCCCTCCTGGAGCTGGGGGGAGAAAGGGGAGCAAGTAAGTGAGCAACTGCATGGCTGAATTGCCAGCTAGGGTTAAACTATGACGAGTCAACCTTTGAGGAAGCAAACCATCCAGCAGTCTAGCCAACTTCTTTCTACAGCAGTCCCCTTTAATGGCAGGGAGAAAACAGTAAGAGTTGGAAAGAGCATCTTGAAGTAGTAAAGGACTCAGAGTGGGAAACAGGACGAGGCTTGTGAGGATGAGATCTAGTACTAACACCAGCAAGAAGCTTTCCTAGCACATGGAGCTAAGGAACAATACTGTTCACTGTAGAATTAACCAGGGGGAAAAAAAAACACTTCTGATGCAACCATCAAAATTATCTAAATGATAGAAAATCTCCTGTTATTCTGTTGACAAATAAAAACTGTATGTGTTGTGAGCACTGCCATGCTGCTCTACACTTTGAAAAAGTATTCTTTTAATCAAGTGGTTAGCCTAGCCAGCTTAAACAGAAGACCAAAATATATGTCTGTGACTATATGGCAAGTAGTCTTTGGTTTTCATATCAGTATCAGCTGTGCTACATTCCTGTTGCATATCTCACTCCTTGAACAGAGGATGTTTGTTTTATACATTTTTTTCCTCAAGATTAATATTGAGAAAATCTAAATTTACCCTAGTTGTGGAGAGCTAGGGTCTGGCGCCCGGAAGATACCGTGTTGTACGAAAAGACAGGGCCTCCTCTCCTAATAGCCAATAAGACTTAGTTTGCAGAGTAAGCAGACAGAAGTGACGTTGTAAACCTCAGTTATATAAAGCTGTGTCACCCATCAATAAACGCCATTTGCCATCCACCATATTGGTGTCTGTGAGCTGATGGCCCGAGTGGCCTGGGGTTGGTCGCCGTGCCGTTCCTGAACCAGGTCACCGTGCCTCCCTGAAGGCAATACCTAGTAGATGCCATGTGAGGCTTATGCTTGAAAGGGATTGATAAAAAGTGTCTTGGAGCAGAGCAGATATTCTTGTCTTGCTTTACAGTTTTCTGTGACCATGGAGTCTGACAAAACAACTGTCACTTCTTCTCTGCATTCTTCTGTATGCAAGATTATTTCCACAATACCTACTGTACACCCATGCAGCCCTAACCTTTTGTTACAAATCCAGCTTCTGTAGTTCTATAAACATGGTTCTTCTCCATATGAAGAATATGTGTGGTATATGCTTGCATTCTTTAATGCTCTTAATGGTTCTGACAGCTTCACAGGCATGACTTTGTGGACCTCACAGAGACTGAGAAAATTATTCTACTTTAATAAATGTCTTATATGAATCTGAAAAAACAGTTATGGAAATCAAAGTACTGTTTTGCTCTCTGCTTGGCAATGACAATTACACTGTGGGAATGAGGGCTTTTTAAGTCTCCAAGTGAGTGGATATATTCTAAACACAGGTATCTCTAGGTACTGTCCTTGAAACTGAGTCTTTATGTGTAAAGGCTTACTCCGGAAAAATCTTGGAGTCTTCTTTCTCTGAGCAACCGAGGTAGGTCAAAGAAGAAGCTGTGTATAGCAACCTGTCTAACCAGCAATCTTGCAAGGTGATCTGACAGGGCACTGTCATGTTTAAGTGCTCCCATCTCTGCTTACCGGAGCTCTTATAACTATTCCAAGCAATTCAGGGAGTCATGCTGGAAAAGAGAATCAAATCCCAAAGTGGTGGCTCTTGGGGTGAGGAGGTCGATATCACTGACAAGAGCATGAATTAACTATTTTGATGGTCCTGTGTGGTTGTTATACATCAGCTTGTTCTTGGGAACCTTAAAGTTCTTATACTGGGTAGATCCTGGGTGCTCTGGGCACTAGCATGCATATGAAAGAATACAATAAACGTTGCTGCTGCTTCTATACTATGTAATGTAAGAATAATTAAAGATAGCAATAAAGTCTAATGAATTTGTATCACACTCTGCAGGCAAGATCAATTGATTATATAAGTGGTCTCTCACTCCTGAAATGCAGCCACCTCGCAAAAGGAACAGTACAAGTGTTGTCACAATGCATAATTTGAGTCAGGAAACGTAAAAACACAAGCTACAACTCCCTCAGTGCATTAATTTTTATATTTGTAATAAGCTTATCCACTAGATTTTCTTCCTTAGAAAATTCACGAGCATATCTAATTTTTTAAAAAAATAAATCAAATCAGTGCATGATTATCCCTCTTTTACCAATTAATGAAATCACCCCACCAGGGTAGCTTATTCAAAAGCAGTCATCATGTCTGCTTTGTGTGTAGAAAAGCTCTTATACCTCTCTATGATTTTAGTGGTGAGTATTTTTCTAATGTTCCTTCCATTTCAAGCATTGAGGTGTGGATCAGGGTCACAGATGTGGCCAGAGAAAAACAAGCATAATCTACTATGTGTCTGTGAAACTGAAAACTACAAAAGCTATTGTGCTCAAAGCTCTACAGCAATAAATCCAGCCTTCCTAATAAATCACAGTCCTGTGTTTGCAAGCAGTATATAACAGATCCTTGCCTATCATCAGGGTAACTCACTCCAGCTTTCATCAAACTTACCCCATTTACACCTCTCTCAATCTAAAGACTGGATTTCTCTTTCCTTTTCTGTCTTCAGGGGACCTCTTCTCCTTTGTTACCTTTCTTTTAGCGCTCTATTAGTCTTTGCCTGGCAGAGATACTTAAGTATCCACTAGCAGAACAGGATAAGAATACATGTAGACTTGTTTTTTAAACATCCATCCAGCCCCATTGCCAAAACCAGATTTGCTATCCACCTACACTGTTATATTTCAAGCTTTGCTAAAATACTTTTTTCCTAACTCTCAGAAATGTTTGCATAGTCAAAGTCCACACATAGCTGGTGCTTTAGTCAGTCGGAACTTAATGTGTCAGACAGACTGCCTGTAGCTTGGGCCTATGATTTTTTTTAACTTGCTGGGTTTCAGGCCAGAATCACTTAGTTCTCAAAGCTTTAAGTCAGATCTATAAGAAGTCATTAGAGAACTACTGGTATCTGATTGATATAGCCAGCATGCTTACCACCAAACCAGCATTACATGAGGGCACGCTGTAAGAAATGGCAGGCTGAAATTTGGTTCCAGACTGTCTTGCGCATCAGTTTCCTAAGAAGCAATATCCCTATTATTCACTTAACCCTTCAACAGCCTGAAATTATGTTAGCTCAATTTCTTACTCTCTTAGGATATTCTGAAGGACTGTGGTGGCCAGGCTGTCTGATGGTGGCCTAATCATGCTTTGCTAATTCCAATTTAAGAATCAGGACTGCTTATAAACATATTGTGTATTTATCAGTAAGGCAAGTATTTTCGATTCTTGATTTTTCTGTTGTACTAATTTTATGGTTGAATTCTGTTGAATATTCATTTCTTAACGTACTTGAACAGCTCAAAAGTATTTTCTGTGGTCAATTCTGAGCTGTGATATCCTCACTGCTGCTGAAGTTATTTGAAAACAATGCCTCACCATATTCCATTATTTAATTTGCCTGTGGCAGTCTCTAGGGTGAACTGAAAATAACAGCCACCTAAATCTAGAGAGTGGCTTAGCCAACCTGAAACTAACTAAATCAGATTGAGTATCATTCTAGCATATCATTGACTGCTTTCTCTGGCAAAACAATTCAACACCACAGCTATTGGCTAACAAATAAGGAAGGGCAAAGAAGTACAGAAGGATTAAAAGAAAAACATTGAAAAAAATTCTATGAAGTACCTTTTTATATACACTCAACACTGGGCATTTATCAGTGGTTTTAACAATTCCCTTTTCAAATGTTCACATACGTACAGTGTTAAAATGAATTGTCAGTAGAGCAGCACTGCAATTCTTCCTATGCAGTTTGTAGTCTGGACAAAACATCATTTTAAAGTATGCCTTTTCTTTAGGAATTGCAGCCATATAATTTAGCAATTCCATGGAATTGCACCAAGAATAATAATGACTAGTTGGTTTTTATTATGAATTTAATACTGTTGAAATGCTTAGCTGACAAGTATGTTTCCAACTCCACATGCAGTGAAATCCATTTTCATCAGTCTCTGCTTTGGGAGATGTATGCCCTGTAATACTGTCTATTAGAATCTATGTGCTGTATCATTGAACATTATAGATAGACTTACAGATTTTCACCTAATGTTCGGGGGGTTGTAAAGAAGGAATAGAAATACAGAAAATGCTATAATCTCTTTAGCTCCTTTATGTACTTCATTTGCAAAAAAATCATAAAATGGATAGTAAAATATTTACTTGTACTTTGCAGTTCTCAAATGGCAAAAATTGAATTGTATAGTGTCTGCAGAAAGACAGCTTGAGTCCTAAGAAGGCAACCACTGAGAGAAATGAACTTTTTAACAGTGTGCTTTGAGGAAATCTCATAGCTGTCCCTGCATCACCAGGATTAGGACTTTTAGTATTTACCATAACTCCAAAGTCAAACAAATGTGCGTGGGGGGTTTGTTAACTCCAGTGAGAGATTACGTGTATGTTCTGATACCCAAAATGATGTAAGAAAAACTAAACAACAGAAAGTTTCATCTAAGCTATTTGATTTTGTATTATAGCGGAAGGTTCAACTATAGATGCACATACAGTGTGGCTTAGCTGAGGAACAGTAAACTTGTAATTCTGTGTAAGTGTATGTAACACAAAGTGTGTGTTTTACTAGGAAAGGCTTTGATTCAGTAAAGCTCTTGAACCTCATCAGAGCAACATACTTAAGTGAGGTTGTGTTTTAAGTTCCAAATCAGAAACATCTGCCTACCTTGTTGTTCCACAAAAGGAAAGAATCAAATGGGGTTTGGATTACATTATACAGTAACATGCTGGAAACACAACAGTTGTTGGCATGAAAAACACTATTTCACAGACCTTAGAGTTTCTGTCTTTCAGATCAGTCTTTTTCTAATTTCACCTCTACCTTACATGAACCAATTTGTCCAGTCTAAGCTGTTTTCATTTCAGATGGTTGAAAAGCAACTCCTGCCTTGATTGTACCACCTACAATAACAATAATCCTCTTTCCAGTGCAAATCATAATCTGAACATAGTAAACTCATGCAATCTGTGTGGATTTTGTGGATTTTTGAATCCATTTTATGACACTTTAATATGACTCAATAGAGACTTAAATATACCCCATCATTCCACTGGTTCACAAATCATTTTCCATATCTCCAGCCAGAAAATCTTTCCTCTTGATGTTTCAGAGGGCTTAAGAACACTGTGCATTTCATGCTATCATCTTTCACATATATTATGTTTTTTCTATGATCTTTTCAACACTGGGTAATGTGTTTGTTAGGAAATGTAAATATATACAGCCTGACATTTCATGCCTGGGATAATAGTCCAGCATTCTCATTCTGGAATCCATCTGCTTATTTGTAAAAGTGTAGAAAGCCACAAATAGAAACAAAGTTGAAATGATAATATACAATTTAGAATTGCCTGCAGAATTCAACATAGAGAAAGATTTTATTAATTTAATCTTTAATAGGACTTTATTTGGCAAGTAGTTTTGCTTTGTTCACTAGGAGAAAAAAGCCCTCTTTCCCACTGTGTGTATTGGGCTAATTTTTGTACTAATTTTTGAATAACCATCACCAGTCTAGTTAGCTGAGCATTTAGTCATAATGAATGAATGCATTCTTGTAAAAAAGGATAAGCAATATTCCTTTTTACTGATAGAGGGTTCTGTTCACTAAGGGGTTTCCCTGTTACACTTCCCTGTGTTGGCACTTCCATTCCCAGTGGATCCCAAGGAATATCAGCTATGACTCCCTAGATGTTGGTGGGTGAGGTGGCAACTCCCTCGTGGTGGGAGAGAAGGGGACCATGGCATGATCTGGCCACAGCATGACAGTCTGATTCCTTCTGACTGGGAAGTCACCTCTACTAGCCAAACAAATGCTGGAAAGGATGTAGGATCCTAAATCCTGTTCCTGTTGCGGGAATAAATATTTGTCCACAAAAAATGTTACAGTTCCTGTAAGACGTGAATATGCAACTGCTTATACTATAGTCAAAAGATTAACTTTTTTATTTTTTATTATTGCTCTTGCAGTCTGAAAGCATAAACATGAGCTCATAGAAGCTCTGCTACTCTGTAATTACAAATACTAAAACCATGTTATAGCTGGCAACTGTGGAGTGGTCACAGTAGAGTAAATGAAATAATTCACAAGAGTTTATTGCTTTTTTATGAATTAGAAGGTGGAAAGCAAAATAGGATGAAGAGAATTTTGAACTCTGTCAAAACTCTTTGAGTTCACAGCATCATGCCAGGTAAATATACATCCACCTGTGCAAGCACAGATATATCAAAACTGAGATGTTAACTGTGATTCTTCAACTAAAACTTTTCCTTCCACACACTGACTGTTCTCAATAAGAATTCAAGAATTCAAGAGGATCCTGACGTAAGAGTATGCACGGGTTGTAACGTACTCATGGCAACAGCAGGTTTTTGAGTTTTTATATTTTCTACATATTTTAATTCCACTGATGTAAGAAGGTTTTCCAATTATTTCATTGGAGTTATACTTTTTACCCATGTTTTGCTACATATGTTGAATATTACCAGATCTACTTAATGGACCTGGGCAGATGATTTGCTTGAAAAGGGTGTTTGAACTAAGCTGTCTGAGTTTGCACTGAAGCAGATGAAAAGTGCTTATCAGATCAGTTCTGCTATTTCAGTCCTGCATGATGTGCTTTGGTTTGAGAAGTGGCATTGAACAGCATCGGAGGCTTAGGGGTAAAAGATAACACCTGTGTTTCTGCAGGTATCCTGCCTTACCTTCTCTCAGTGAGAGCTGCAGGAGCAACTACCAAACCAAGAAAGCCGAAGCTGAGACCTCCCTGCTGCATTTGCCTGTTCGTGATTTGGCTGGGTCTTTCAGTTCCTCCATGTGTTCAGCAACGTCTAACATGACGTAAACTCTGGCAAAAATGGACATAGAAATATATCCAGATCAATTTTGTATGAATACAAATGTAAGACTAAGTTCTGGAAACTACAAATGTATATCCTTTTTGAAAACAGGGTCAGTGATGCATTGTGTTACACTTCCTATGGAAACAGGGTATTTATTTTTAAATTACTTTCCAATTATCAACCTGATAAGATATCCAAAGTTTATGAAATAATATAGTGAAGGGACAATTGCTTGAACTCCAATTACAAAGAAAAGGCCAAATCATTTATTTATCATTTATCTGCTTCTCTCAGCTGTCAGTCTAATTTTCCTGCCTACACTGATCATATTTTTGCTGTCTGCTCCTTAACAGATTTTGTTTTGATTGCTTCTGTTCAGATTCTGTCTGTCATCCCAGTGTCTAAGCTGACCATATGTTACCTTGACCCACTACCAAAAAAACTTCACTCTGAGTTCATTTGAGAAGTTATCCTTGTTAATATTTGCAGATTTATTAATTTGTCAATGGCATCTGGTTCTTTACCACCTGGCTTGAAATCTGCTCTTGATTTTTGTCACTGCTGGCAAAAAAATAATAAAAATTTCTGTCTTCAGATAAATTCAGAAATAACAACTGTTCCAGCCTTTCTTCCAGCCATAAGGAGTATAATAACAAAAAAGCATCTTTGTGCTATGAAAATGCTTTCTATCTGATGCACAATGTGGAAATAGTACCGCAGATAGTGCTATTGCCATTTTATTGCTTCAGAAATTGAGGAAATCTGATTCATCTGACCTTAGTCAAAAGAATGGAGCTAACATGAAGACTGCTCCCGAGCTTGTCAGTGATGTTGGAGAAAGAATTGAGCATTCTCTTTGGGGTTGCAGAAGTCACTCAGAGTCTCAGACATTCAGCCAGTCTTTGAACCCTGCCCTCTCTGACACTATGTACTGTTGGTAGAACTCACTACCTCCTTTACCACACCTGCAAAAGCAAGGGAGGAATGCTGAGAAAGGTCTGCAGACCCCATTGCTGGCTATTTTGCTTATCTGTCCCTAGGGTTGGCCTTGAGTGGAATATTAAACCACTGCCTTCCAGCTTTCCAGCTCATGGCATAATGACAGGACTGTTCAATCCAACTGAATGAAAGAGGTGCCCAGGAATGACTCTGTGGGGAGGTGCAACTTCCTTTCTGCTGCTTTGGCAATGCCCCAGGATTTGCATTTTTAGTCATTCAGTGTCGTCATAATAAATCCCCCAAAGCTTACATCTGACCTTTGTCTTTGCGCATGAAAATGAGACCTCTACAGCTTGTGCCCAAAGCTTCTTTCTGTCTAATAAATTGTCCATCTTCCCTCTTTCATTCCCTGCTGAAACATTGCTAAATCTTGTGTTGCACTGAGCTTAGCCCTTCAAAGCAGACTGATATATGAGAGTCGTAACTGCTGGAAGATACCCATGGGAAGACACTGAAGATGCCCCTGGGGAGGAAGAAAGAGAATGCTGTGCTAGAAATGGGTAGTTATTATTGTAATAATTCAGAGATGGAATTTAAAAATTTATTCTCACTGTAGCATTGACCTGGAGATACGTTAGGCCATATATCGCTTTTTCAATCAGGGATCAATTTTCGTTCCTATATTACTACTTCATTTTATATTTCCTACTTTTTCCCTTCAACTAGCCAAATGATAAGCTGTGCATTTGCTAAACAGTCACATTATTTGTGTTATCCCTACACTCACTCAGAACAGGATGTTTATCTACTGAAAAAAAACCTGCCTCTCATTTACTCTGCACAGCACTCCACTGACTTTACAGTAACTGCAGCTGCAATTATCATTGCTGGCATCCAGAGATAGTGATTTTTCTATTTGCACTTCTTGCCTGGCCCTTGTGAAGTTTAATAAATGAAGTCAGCAGTTACATTATCATTTGACAGACTCATCACCCGATAGCTGCTGAAATATGCAATAAATAAAGGTCCTGGAGGGAAGCAAAGGGGTTAGAAGAAAAACATTGCATGTTTTTTGCAAAGAGAATTGTATTTTTTTTGCCCCTACATGGAGAAATTTAATTGCAGTTTGTTTTGTTTAGTATTTACTTTCTTTTGTTATTTTATAAGTCACCTTCAGGAATTCATTAGTCTAAGTAAGATTTAACTTAGAATGTGGAACACAAAGTAAAAAACAATAATAGGAAGAGTGGCCTGGCATTTTCCTGAAATCTTCACTTTCACTAGGTAGCTAGGGCTTGTAGTCTGTTAATAAAGACACGTTAATTCAAAACGTGCCTCCAACAGCCTCCACTAGTAGAGTTGTTGAGATGCTTCTTTGGTGAGCCTTAAAACTAGCCACTCCATGGAGCTGGAAACAGCTTAGCCAAGATGAGAAAGGAAAGATTCAGCTTTAACAGCAAACACAACCAGATCCTCTGGAGGCAACTAAGTCCTCTTATTGGAACAGTCCTTTCTGAACATAGATGAATTTTCCTAATTATGCCAAGGATTTGCCTTAGTGGGTTTCCTCTTTGAGCCAGACAGTAAACACTATCATGACTAGTTTGACTGGTTTTCCTGGTAATAAGTGCTGAGCATAAATTCAGACTATTCACCTCTAAGTGAACAGTAATACCCACCTACACACATGTATGTTTACCCTGGTAGTCTTTCCATTACATTTTTTAAGTAGACAAATGGCAAAGTAATTGGAAGAGTTTAACTGACTTATTTTATTACAGGCTCTCTGCAGTTGGAATTCAGAAAATACTAGTTCTAATTCTGTCACTACAGAATCTTAATGAGAAATGCAAATAAGCTGGGTGAAAATTGGTGAAAAAAATTGTTGATCTGTTTTACTACAAACAACTGGAATTGTCACTGCAAGTAGCAAATGCATACTCATTTTGAATAAGTACAGTGCATAGGCACCGCTGGTATTAAAGCCACTAATAATGAGGGAGCATGTAATGGCTGTGCAGTTTAATTCTGAATAGTCTCCTTCTCAGTGCTGCTTGATCTTTACCCTCTGTAACATATATTCTATCTCTTAGAGATGCCTGGATTATCTGACTAGATCTTTGCAAAGCTTTCATTTGGGGAGAAATGTGGGTGGATGTGTGTTCTTCCTCTCAGCCCTCTACCCCAAGCACAAAGAAAAGAGTTTAGGTGTATGTGGGTTTGGATTTAATGTGATTTCTGTTCCTTTCCTTTTGAGACTTTATGTTTATTTTTCTTTTTCATGGTGCTGAGATTATTAATATTTTTTCTTCCTGCTTCAAGGATAGAATGAAGAACACCAATGCTCATTTTTTCTTCAGTCATAGACAGCAGCAGCCTCTGCCAGAGAGCAGGGATTTTAGCTTTCTAACACAGGATTTATTCTGCTGGATGTGCTTCTGCTGGAGAAGCTTTGCTTCTTCAGTGCTCTGAGGATAAGAGCTGCAGCTGTAAGCTTAAGCCAGAAATGATTGCTCTAAGGCAAATGTTCATTAGTTCAAAAGAACTCAAAGGATAGGGCTGGGTGAACTAATAAATGCTAGAAAAAGTAGTATCTCCTTTTTCCCAACAACAGAGACAGTCCCAAGATCATCTTTGCATTTGGAGCTAGTAGTAAATAAAGCAGTGATCACCTGACCGTCTATGTTGTTCTGGTTCTTAAAAATATTTAAGTGTATGCTCTTTATGCAAATTTCTAATCTTCAGTCAACTAGTTGGCTTTCTGTGTCAGGTGGACCTTCCTGAGTTCCCTCTTCATCAAAGCAATGCATTAGATGCCAGCTACTACAAATACAGCCTATAAATATATATAAAACATATATATATAACTCAAAAATATATATAAAACATATATATTTATAGATAATATGCATATGAGTATATAAAATTATAAAATGATAGTAAATATTAAAAATGGTCTCGCCAGCATGGACTTACCACACAGTTGTTTCCAAACTATGAACTGTCTCTGCTTTCATTTTTCTCCTTAATGAAATAGAAAAAGATGGATAGGCTCAGAAAATAAGCAAACACTGTCATGCAAGATACTGCCAAATCACCCAGAGTTTTGTGCAAATTGTGTGACCCATAAAAAAGAGATTGGTCTGTGTAATTTTAGAGAGCAAGAAATCAAAATACATAGTCATCATCATAATCGCCAAAAGGTTCACAGCCTAACATGAGTGAAATTTATTGTACTTCCAGTTTCCCTAAAATGATTTGGTTTTGATATGTGCTTTTTAATCAATGGACTCCACAAGGCATTCCTTTGTGATTGTTCTGCTGGCCTCAGGTATGCTGGGAGCAGACACAAGTGCACAGGTAAAGGCAGAGAGCATATGAAATGGGTTATTCCACATGCTAGGCAGCTGGATATCAGTTCTGCTTCCAGCCCCACAAGCTGCCAGGCTACGTTACCATTCATGCTATGATGAATGGTTAATGGCAGGACAAAGAGAAGTATATATACGTATTACCATCTGGAGCCAAAATTAATGCCTTCCCATAGTACAGTATGTGCAGAATTAATTATTTTCAAGTTCATTCCTTTTTATTATTTTGAATACAAAACCTGGACAAAAAAAAAAATACTTGAAAAGATTATAATTAAAATTAGATAGGTTTTTTTACTTCTATAAAATCATGCTACAAATCTTGCAATCACTAGTAACTATTAAACACGTTTCTCTAAAATGAAGTATGTTGTATATTTTGTTAACGAGAACTGAGCTGTTATGAAGAAGCGGTATATTTCTGAACAGTGGTCATAGTAAATATTGTCAAAGTCACCAGGAGTATACAAAAGCCTGTTGTTTATTATGAGTGAGTTTTTCTTTTGCAAGTTTGGATCAAGTCCATTATGAAACGCTGTCTACGGACACCCCCGTGTTCCACAGAGAAATGGGTTTGTTGATTAAACAGTCATTTTCTGCTTCTGAACTGAAACGTATACATTATGTATTGGAAGTTTCAACATGAAATCCTAGTCATTTTTACATGAATACTGAAGCTGCCATTAAACTCTGTAAGGTTAAAACTTCTATCTGGATCCTTCAGGGAATTTTGGATTAGATTAGAGTGTTAAATCTAGCCCATTCCCACAACAGACAAAAAAATTGAGAGCACACACATGCCAGGAAATTCAATGTTAATGTAACTTTAATGTTTGACCCACCCTGGGAAGCTTTATTTAAAAAAAAAAAAAAAAAAAAGAGATAAGGACAAGATAGTGCCAGTTGAACCCTAACAGGTTTTGTCATTTTGTGTTGCAAAGTTACTTAGATCCTGGGGTTTGTATTATCTCTAAATATCAGTTCCAGGTTTGCAATTCTAAATATTGGAGAGCGAGAAAAACTGCTGAAATATCTCCTGTCTTTATGGTGCTGAAGCATGCAAGAGTGTTTCTGAGATGTCAAAAGTGGCACAAACAATACAACCAGACCCTAATCAACAGAAGTCATCATAGTTATTTTTCTATTGCTCTCTACATCGTCTTGTTTTCATAACACAGACATTTTACTTTATGCAGAAACAGATGTATTTGTGACTATTTGCACTGAAATATCCAAACATTACAGTAAAGCAGCAATTTACGGTTGGCTGACTGTGTCTCATCTTTAGTATACAATTAGTGAACAATGAAAAACTCATTATCTTATTTCATTACAGCCAGGGAAGCAAACAATTAAATTTGGTGTTTTAAAAGAATGCAAACAAAAAGCATTTTGACTTCCTAGAATGAACAAAGTGCAAGTCTTTCCATAAGCAGTACTTGAATGAAATCTCAAAAGATGTGGTCTTAGAGTTTCTCTTAAATGCTTTTTCTTAACTTTCAGGCTGAGATAGAGAATGAGAGAGAATAAACTTAAACATCCACCAACATCAAGATACTTATTCATAGTATTATAGGGTGGTACATGTGTTAACATATATAGGAATTTAACCATCTTCAAACTGTTTTAAAATATCATTCTTCTCTTTTTAACTCTTAAACTTGGCTAGTGTTTGACTTAGGCCATGAAGCATTGATCTTTGTTTCTGCCTCAGCATCTCTAACTGTGGCTGTTTCATTGACCAAATAAATGACCAAATGTTGCCTGAATCTTTAAAGTCCCATGTACAGAAATTGCCATATTGCAGAAATGCATGAAGATTAATTTTAGCATGGAAAAATAACCTATTTTTAACAGTTTTAAAATATGCAGTTTCTCATATTTACTGTTTTTTGACTCACGCTCATGTTTCTAAAAGGAAAGAAATAAAAAAGCAAGTTCAATAAAATTTGGGCATTTCACCTATTAGTACATAGAAGTCTCTTCTGTCTTCTCCTCTTTACTTTAGCTTTCCAGTAGTCATTTTGTCCATCTTTCCTCTGATTAAATTCTGCCATCTAGGAATCTTCACTGCCAGTATCAAGACATTCATATTTTGTTTGTGAGATGCAGCAACCAATGTGATTCCCAGATTCAGAATTCACTCTGCACCATTTCTTCATCAAATGACAGTACTCTGTTGTTCACGCATTCTCATATGTTGCAGCTGGTGTAGTTTGAATCTAGAATCTGCATAGTAGACAAGGATTGATCCTTCTTATGCAGGTCTATCAACAATGAATTTCACTAAGCTATCCACTTATGTAGTTCAGTACTGTGGAATGTCTTTACTTTTTTTCCTTTCTTTCTTGGGGCTGTTCAGCCTGGAGAAGAGAAGGCTGTGTGGAGACCTCACAGCAGCTTTCCAGTATCTGAAGGAGGCCTATAGGGATGCTGGGGTGGGACTCTTCATTAGGGACTGTAGTGATAGAACAAGGGGTAACGGGTTCAAACTTAAACGGGGGAAGTTTAGATTGGATATGGGGAAGAAATTCTTTGCTGTAAGGGCCCAGGGAACTTGTGAATGCTCCATGGCTGGCGGTATTCAAGGCCAGGTTGGACAGAGCCTTGGGTGGCATGGTTTAGTGAGGGGTGTCCCTTCCCACAGTAGGGGGGTTGGAACTAGATGATCTTAACATCCTTTCCAACCCTAACTGTTCTATGATTCTATGATTCTACCTCATCTGAAAAGTAGTTGATTAATTCATAGTTTTCCTACATTCCAGACTCTTCTGTAGTATACTAAACTGTACATGTCCTAAAGTCCTGATTTGTTAAAAGCTGTTTAATTTCACTGGAGCTAATTGTATGTTTAACATGGAACAGAGCTAATGTGTAGAAAACTGCTGTAGTTTGCAGCACTCTGATAGATCTTTTCCTGTATGACTGAGGGTGGTAAAGGATTTTTAAAAGCAGAATGAGTTGTCAGTTCATTTAACTCATATTGATGTTCACAGCATATCAAGAGGGCTGTAGGGATCTAACTTTCTTTTAATAAATTCAGGATTACTTCTCCCTTTCACATCTGATGTTATTCTTCAGTTATTTTTTTACTTCTTAATATTGACTGATCCTGCTCATTTGTTGGTCTTCAGCTTTCATGAACATTCTCTTTTAAAGAGTTGATTCTATTATTTAAGGAGACTTTCCTGTGGATGGACTTCTTGCTGATATTTTCTTATGCAAAATGTGATGCAAGATATTTTAATTCCATTGTCTACTTCCCCTTTAATTGTACCTTACTCTGATAACATCAGTAGTAAAGGCTGAATGTTAAATTTTTGTTGCCATTTCTATTTAATAGTTGGTCTGACTAACTGACTGAGAAAAGTCATATCTTATTCCCAGTTAGGGGTTATGAAGCACTAAGAACTTCTTGGGTGGAGGGAGATACAGGCAGGTGAAAGATGCTAGTAATGAACCCCACAATAAAAATTACATTGAACTTTAGTACATAAAATGGGCATGTCTAGGTAAAGACCTAAGTGAGGATTTCTCTCACGGCAAGCATCCAATCTCATCTTCTATTCCCATGATAATCAGAGGAGGCAATTGGCAATCTGAAACCAAGAAGGGATATCTTGTGTGTGTTCAGCAAGGGGTAAGTCTTTCTCTGACAGTGCTTTTGAGAGAAGATAGACAACTTTTTCTGCTGTAATTATTGGCAGAGAATGGCTGATTTTGAACTAGGTGCCAGACTTTCAGACAGGAGATTAGGTGAGGTGAATATTTCCCTAGTGATGAAAAAGCAAGTATAAATTTACGATGATGCACCATGACTCTTCCCAGTCTGGGAAAAAGCAGATACTTGCAAAGAGTAATTTTTGGTAAAAAAAACACAAGGTTTACATGATGCTGAGAAGAACAGATTAGATTAACTGATGAGGTCTCTTCCTTATCTCATGATTCCATGTTTGGGGTTTTATTCTGAATGACAGAAATCAAACAGCAGTCATTTTGAAAACAGATACAAACATCATATCAAAAGCTATTGAAAATGGCACTGATTAGAGCTGTTCAAAATCCCTGACCCATGGGAAATGTTGATATTTTGACATATGTTATCTTCCAAAAATGGGATGGCAAAGCAATCATCATGGTAGTATTTCTTCACAAATGGTGAAATGAAGAAGAAACAGTTTAAATAGCTATCCTTCCAACAATTCAAAACCTCATTTGAAAGGTTTCATTTTAGTCTCATGTTTTCACATTTAACGTACATATATTTTTTTTTTGTGTGTATATTTATATATATATCTGTATGTACATGTATATTTGAGGTTGCCTTTTTCCTTTTGAGGGGTAAATAGTGATTTCAAAAATTACTGCATTTTTCCAGGAAACTTCTTTAGTCACAAGATTTGGTCAGTCATTGTAATAGTACACCAGTCCCTTTTATAAAGGGAATATGGACTGTCAAGTCAGTCTCCATGACAGAAAGAAAGCTGCTTGAAAGAAGTCTACCAGAAAACAATTCACTGGTTTTGAAAGCTTTCTTTGTAATGACTACGTATCACCATCTTCAATTTTACTGACCTAGCAGGGGGCAGGGAATAATCTAATCAGTATCTTACATGAAATCTTGCTGAAAGAAGTTATCATAATAGCCAAAGAAATACAAATAGCAATTTTACTTATACTGTGTTCTCCTAGCACTTTCATGTTGCTTTATATTAAAACAAAATGGCCTGTTATTTCAAGGTAAAGATACATGTATATTTATTTATGTGGTGCACTCTAAATTTTTTTTTAAATCTTAAATGTTATCCAATGTTCAAAAAAACTAGTACAAATAAGCTATTATTAAGGCAATAATAATATATTCAAAATTGCTTTAAATGAAGAAGTCTTTAAAGTGTTATGACAGGAAGAAGGTTTATAGGTCTCTGTGTTAATGCTAGGTACAAGTTGGGGCTGAAAGACCTCAAATACACATATATGGAGTTAATAAAATAGTGGTGCCTTTCTTGAATTAATTTATCAGCTGTGCTCTGAGACACAATAACCATATTTTTTTTTACTAGTAGCCCAGTAGCTTTTTGAAACTATCAAGAATATTGCTGTTAGGGCTTTGTTTTCTGCTCTTATCTGGAAATAAATTCTGGTGTGAATTTTACTACTCTGCCAAAGTAAAACTTTGAAAAAACTTTTAAGATGCCAATAGAAGTTAAGGATCCACTTTCACAGTGAGTATTTTCAGGGTCTGAAATAATTGAGTAACTGTTATGTATTACTTGCTTGAGGTTAAAGAATCCAGAAGGTATTCTTTAAGCTTTATGGCTTAATGCCTGCCTTGTTTATTTAGAGCCTGAGTATTTTAGCATATACTGGTTTTGTGGTTCTGCTTAGTACCTGGGACACAAATGGCCCCCATGGCTCAGGCTACTGGCTTCAATTGCAAAAGATGTCATTAAAAATACAGCAGGAAATAGATTTGGTGACTTTACACTGGTTCATAATGGACATTTCTGCCTGAAGCTATGGGTTACATTAAAATGTTTCTGAAAAAAATGAACATCTTGTGAAACCCAAATTATAACTGATCCAAAGTCCATGAATAGCAATAAAAGAATTCTTACTGTTTTTATTGGGATTTCAGTTCATATCTCTATGCCTCAGCCTCCACAACTACATTAGTCTGGGTTTTCTTTAAGTTATAGAAGAAAAATACTATGTTTCAAAAATGGTAATTTGAAATATATGAACATCAAAAGTTTAGTATCACAAGTAAGTCCTACACAATGATATATGCATGTTTCAAACTAATACAGCATATATGATATAAAAAAAAAAACGTTTGGGATGTAGTTAATACAATTTCTTGCCCTTGAAGCAAAGTATTAAGCTACATTATGAAAATAAGAAGAAAGAACTACTGCATAACACCAAGTATGTTTTTCAGATACTTTTATTTCAGGGGAAATATATGTCTAAAGTGGGAGTGGACTCACTGGATTCATTTCACCCATTGCACCATTTGAACACCCAGCTTTTACTAAAAAACTGAGATGGAAGAGGAGTAATAGACATCTCTCTGTTGTCCAACATAGCTCAGTAGTTGTGCAGTGACTCTCAGTTACCCACAGATTCAAAGCAGTCATTCAAAGCAACATAAAAGTAACAGCAGATGTAATCACAGCCTTGGTCCAACTCATGGAAGTCAGTTTTGTCAGGGACTTCTGCCTAAGAAAATTCAGATGGTTTGTATTTGGACACCAAGGGATTATTACCCAAATAAATGGGCATTGTCTTGCCTTTTCACTCTGAGCCTACGTGAAAACATGAATAATGTAAGCATAAAAAATAATTTATTTCCTGTGTTATTTCCCTGATATTGATTTGCTAAGACTTGGGTAAGAGCACACTAGACCTCTAAGAAAGGTAGTTTTGTTGCAAGAACTGTGCTTTCTTGTGAAGAACATGGAGACACTAAGAAAAATTCTTTCAGGAACTGCTGGGAACTTATGACAAACCAGGGCCTTGTACATGCTTTTATGGATTGTGAAAATCGTTCTAGGAGACCCATTCCGTAGAGCTGGTAGCCACAGTACGGGCTGGAGTCACAGAACCAGGCATTACCTGTCCCAGCATATTCTACAGCAAATGGGCTGTGAGTGCTCTTCGAGCACTCACCTGGATCATATGCAGTGTGAAAACTGCTTTTCTTCTATCTACACCAATCATCCAAAATAGCATCACACCTTACTGCAGACAAACTTGAACACATTAAGGGCCAGATTCTTCTCATCCATCTGCAGTGAAGCTATTTGTGGCATAATCTGTGTTTCTTAAAATCAAAGAAAATTTTGCTTGAGATGGATAACATTATGGCAAGGAAGACCTCTTAGACTGGAGAACAACAGCGCAGTTTGGTGCAAGGATGTTAAGTCTTTGTTTTGCTCAAAGAAAAATTGCCCCTTAGTAAGAGCAACAATGGACAAAGCTAATTATACATATATATACACACGTACATTGCTTGAAATCAAACTGTAGTGTTCCAGGTTGAAACCTCTGTTGTGTAGACACTGCATATATACCAGAACACGTCTGATGTCTGATAAAATGCTAGAATGGAGGAATATCACAGATTAGTACATTTTCACCTCTGCACAAAAATAAGGATATTAAAGTATAGAATATTTTTTATGCTAACTGTCATAGCTGTCAGCCTTGCAGACCAAAGTCTGTTCTACAACAGAGGACATGCTTCCCACTGACTGTGTTGATGAAGTCCTTCCTATCCTACTAAGGCAATCATTTTAGAACTAGAAGGACTTCTTTGCCTACTGAAGTGATTGTTCAGCCTTCATGGCTCTGCCCAAGCATGAGCCTCAACACAGAAACAAGGGCTTAGTACTTTAGCTGTGCTGGGGGTTCTCTCTGAGACCGGTGTTGAAACTGTCTGCTTAGTGTTGCTATCTGTAGTTTTGCTGTGAGAGCAAAAAACAAAAGTCTGCAGAAAAATGTAACTAAGATATCTTAGTTAACACCATGGATTAAAAAAGACTAAGCACAAAAACTAATTTTCTTCTATTTCTGTATGCATAAAGATAGTATCTACCAAATACCATATGTAGGCATGCCAAGGATATTTGCATGTTTCAGAAATATATGTGTGTCTTTGGTTATATTTATATATAAGGACAAAATTCCAGTTTTGATTTTAAATATTTTACTTTTTTTTCTCTTGTTTCTAATTTTTTAAGCATTCTTTTTATCAGCAAAACAAAAAAAATAAAGGGTCTGAAGGAGTTAATCCACAGTAGAAACAATAATCAAATTTTAATTTGTAACACACATTTTATTTTTTTCTGTAGCACTTTAACTCTCATGGAAGTGGATATTGCTAATTATCATTGCAATCTGAATTGTGGTCTGTGAGTGCAAGTGAAGCTGGACAAATAATAAGAAAGCCACAGTCAGCACCAACAAGGACTGTCGATGTAATTCTTTCACCAATCAAAAGTGCAACTGTGCAAGCACATACACAGAGAACACTGCCAGTCTCTTAGCTATAAATCCAGGGGGTTAGTGACACAATCCTTATTTCTAACAATAATAATTTCACTTTCCAATGTGTACTGGTGTTGCAGCTTATCCTGCCCTGAGTAGCCGATAGAGGTGGATGAACTGGTTCAGATTAGAACTGATCTAAATTTTTGCCTAAGGACTGAAATGCATTAGTATCAATGGCAGAAAAACTTATGACATTTTCTCTCTTTTTCTACACTTCTAAGTGGTTCAGAAAACAAAGAGCAAACACTGAACACCTCAAAAGGAAACAAGCAAGCAAAGAAAAAAGGCAAAGAAAACCAAACCAAAACCACCACATCACACATTTGAAAGATTTCAAAGGTTTAATCTGAATAGATGTTCACAAAAACATTCAAAATAGAGTTCACCTGAAGTTCACCTAAGTGCTCTTGCCATGCTATCAAGTCTTGGAAGACAAATGCAAGGACTTGAAGAATGAAGACCTTAGCCTGCTGTAGGAGAGGATCAGGTTCCAGATCACCTTAGAAACCCAAATGTGCACAAGTCCATGGGACCTGAGGATATCCATCCATGGGTCCTGAAGGAGCTGGCAAATGAATTTGCTAAGCCACTGTCCATCAGGTTTGAAAAGTCATGGCAGTCAGGTGAAGTTCCCGACAACTAGAAAAAGGGAAATATAAACCCCATTTTCAAGAAGGGGAAAATGGAAGACCCAGGATATTACAGGCCAGTCAGTCTCACCTCTGTGCCTGGCAAAATCTTGGAGCAGATTCTCCTAGAAACCATGCTAAGGTATGTGAAAAACAACAAGGTGCTTAGTGACAGCCAACACAGATTCACTAAGGGCAAATCATGCCTGACCATTTTGGTGGCCTTGTATGGTGGGGCTACAGAACTTAGGGACTAGGCACAGAAGTTGACATTGTCTACCTGGACTTGTGCAAATCATTCGACACTGTTCTGCATGACATCCTTGTCTCTAAATTGGAGAGACATCAATTTGATGGATGGACCACTCAGTGGATGAAGAATTGGCTCTCTGGGCACACGCAAACAGTTGTGGTCAATGGCTCAATGTCCACCTGGAGACCAGTAACAAGTGGTGTCCCTCAGGGATCGATGTTGGGACTGTTCTTGTTCAACATCTTTGTCAGTGATGTGGACAGTGGGGTTGAGTGTACCCTCAGCAAGTTTGCCAATGACACCAAGCTGTGTGGTTCGGTTGATACGTTGGAGGGAAGGAATGCCATCTAGAGGGACCTTGGCACGCTTGTGAGGTGGGCTGATGCCAACCTGATGAAGCTTAACCATGCCAAGTGCAAGCTCATACACCTGGGTCAGGGCAATCCCAGGCACAGTTGGACAGAGAAAAGATTCAGATCAGCCCTGCGGAGAAGGACTTGGGGGTGTTGGAAAATGAACATGAGCCGGCAGTGTGAGCTTGCAGCCCAGAAAGCCAACCGTATCCTGGGCTGCATCAAAAGCAGCATGACCAGCAGGTCGAGGGAGGTGATCCTGCCCCTCTACTCTGCTCTCAGGAGACCTCACTTGAAGTATTGTGTGCAGTTTTGTTATCCTCAAGATAAGGACATGGAGCTGTTGGAACAAGTCCAGAGGAGGGTCATGAGGATGATCAGGGGACTGGAGCACCTTTTGTATGAAGACAGGCTGAAAAAGTTGGGGCTGTTCAGCCTGGAGAAGAGAAGGCTGAGTGGAGACCTCAAAGCAGACTTCCAATATCTGAAGGGGACCTGTAGGGATGCTGGGGAGGGACTCTTCATTAGGGACTGTAGTGATAGGACAAGGGGTAACAGGATTAAACAGCAGAAGTTCATGTTAGATGTAAGGAGAAGTTCTTTACTGTGAGGGTAGCGAAGCACTGCAACAGGTTGCCCAAAGATGTGGTAAGTGCTCTATCCCTGGTGGTGTTCAAGGCCAGGTTGGACAGAGCCCTTGGTGGCATGGTCTAGTGTGAGGTGTCCCTGTCCATGGCAGGGGGGTTGGAACTAGATGATCTTAAGGTCCTTTCCAACCCAAACCATTCTATGATTTTATCTCTCTTTGGAGGAATAAAATTTTTTTGAGGTGAATGAATTTGTAAAATTTCTTCCAAACACTAACAATTTTAACAATTTTCAAGTAGTTGAGGAGTTTTGGGTTAAGTGTTTCTTGAAATCCAAACAATAAGTCTACCAGTGAAAAGAGTGAGCATCCAGCTGTTCGAATATTGGATCTGAAAGCAATACTTTTCAAAAATGCATATTGTCAACTGTGATGCACTTATTTTTAGAAACAAACATTGCTATCAAAGGTTGTTCTCATTCCCAACATTCCACTGCCTGAGGGTATGCTCGTTCCACATTCCCAAGGTATGTTTGCAGTTCATATAGTTATATTTGCTTTAGACCTAATTTAACAAGTGCAGGTAGCAGGAAAAAATGGAAGAAGAACCACACAGAGTCTGAAAGTCAGCACTGGAATTCTGGGTATTTCTTGGCTAGCTACAGCACCACAGCCTGTGCTGTTGTATTATCATACTACAAATTAAATGATGGAAACTTATGTCTCTTGTAATTGCAATGCTGAGCTGCAGCATAGGTAGACACCTGCTTCTCTCCATGGCAGAGCCTATGAATGATAGTGTTTGATCTTTTCAGTAAGAACTAGAGACCTAGGGTTGTGCATAGACTGAATAGCTAAGAAAGCCACCTGAAAGGTATTATCTCATAATCTTTTGACTCACTAACATGAGCCACAAGGCATCAGAATAGCTAACCAGTGGCTGAAATGTGAAAAGCTGCAGTTTCTTCCTGAATGATGAACAGATCAAGTTATGGATTTTCTCTCTAGCTGAGATTTTGAAAGATGGCTTCTCAAAGTCTCAAAGCAAGGAGAAGTGATTTTGCCTAAGGATGTGAAAGTGAGATTGGTTTTAAGTTCCAGTCCCTGCTAAAGGCTGCAGGAAGCACCAATAAGAGGAGAGCTTGAAAGAGGAATTTCACATTTGTTCTGCTTCCTCATATTTCCTCTCCTCTTCTGTAAAGTGGTATCCTTCCCTGAACTTGGTATTTTGAAGCTTATTTCAGACACTGCTCTGCCTTTGATAAGAGCTGAGACTCCATTACTGTCAGGAAGTCCTTCCTAAAATACACTATTATTAAATGTTGCTTTATGTCTTTTCACTTTAAAAGGGTGCGCACTATGACCATGGAGCTCATGTTCAATTTCAGCACTAATATTATACCATAGTGCTGCTAAAAACTCTGAGGCACCCCTGGAAATAGAGAGGTCTCACTGTCATGTTTCTCCCTTCATGTTCCCAGGCCAAAATGATCAGGCAGGCCAGGATTTTCCTGAGGGCCAGGAAACTTTGCCTCTGAAAGCAGCTGCATGACCCAGAACTAACTCCTGACTCTTCTTGCTCATGCTTCATGGCACAATCCTGTTAATTTAGACTGCAGCATTTCAGAAGCATTAATTAGCTCTTGATTATGTCTCATTCCTGGGGCAGAGCCACAACACATGCGGTTAGTTAGGACCTGAAAGCACTACTCTAATTAGCACTCCAACTGTGCAGAAGGGTACTTTCATGGTGATAGAGAGAGTTAGATAGCTTTTGTGGAAAGAGATGTGATGTGTTCTTCCAGAGGTAAAAGTTTGTATTAAGGTCCTTTTAAAATGAAGTGTCTCCCTCTCTCCAGATTCCTCCCTCTTTTTGTGCACTGCCAGGTGCTTTCCTGTGCTTCAGTGTTGAGTCACTCAGTCTCTGCTTGCTCCAGAGTGCCAAGTCACACCATCTGACAAAATGACACATCACAGTTGGACTGAAGATGTCTCTAGTTTTTCTGAGAAACACAAGAGTGATGGGACTTTTATTGCCCAGCCTGGTATTTATCATTCTAATGTGCCATTGACTCCTAAGAAATGGAAGTGTCTGCCACTAAAACTGCCTTTTTTGAGGCATTACTGGAAAAGTGAGCATAGCAGCAATGGAAAGAAAGGTTGTTTTCTATATTACTCACTAGCTTGGGAAATCTGCATTGTATTGTTCTTGTCTGGAATCAAGTCCCTAGTGTTATCCTGGGAAGCTCATCCAGCCTCTCAGTAGATTTGCTCCATGTTTGTGAAATGGCCACACAAATAAGTCTTCTCTTTTTATCCTGTTTTGATTGTTTAGACTGACAGCCCCTCAGTGGGAAGCCAGGCTATGGCTTAATGTTAGCCCAGCACCTAGCCCTGCTGAACCTTATTTCTTTGCTTCTAGCTGGTTCTGCAGTAGAAAGCAATAATTATGTGCCCATACAAAAGCTGTATTAAAATGATGGCTTAAAAATGAGGACCTAAATTGCTCCTGTAGGATTTAAAGCATGCCCCTTTGTGGAAATGCATTAAGATGCTGCCTTTAGAGTATCTTTTATTCCTAGAAGACTGCTGTTTTCTTTCACACAGAGAATGAAATGAGCTTGGAGAATGACCCAACTGATCAATAGTTTTTCCAGCCATTGATCACTGGATGCTGATTTTGTCTTTCATTTTAGTTTTTTCCCCTGAAGCCTTTCAAGGGGTCACATAGAATGAGTGATTCATCTCTTCATAAAATTATGAAATTCTAGGGAACTCTTCAGCAAAACATTAAATTTCTCCTAAACCCTTAATTAGAAAATTTAAGCATTATACTCCTTCATATCAACAGAGGGGCAAAACTGATTTTCCATATAAGAGAACTTATGATTAAGACCTACATGGCAAGTCCTTCTGCAGTAGGGCAGTAAAGTATGAATAGAGGCTTTTTTGGTGTGATATAGAAACTGGATGCACAACACTTTATGGAAATTAGGTATCTTGCTTAGGAGTATGAAACATAGATTTCCTTTAGCTGTGGTATGTTTTCCTACAAGTTTTCACATCTTGCTTTATGGGTCACTTGTGCTCTAATATATAGTTTTCATGTTCTTTTTACTCTCAGCTTTGAGAAACACAAGACATTAATTTAAATATTGTGCTGCAATCTCTCCTTCCATCCCTGTTCTGATGAAGGAAGGAAAGATTAGTAGATATTATCACTGATTTCTAGAATCCTCCATTTAACAAAAAGGGATATTTTTTCTCTCTGAGTCATGTTATCAGTCTTTCTGAAAACCAACCTGGATTGTGATTACCCTCATTGACACCTTGGGGATTTTTGACCTCTTAAGAATTTGAGGTTTTTTTGATTTAGTTTCTTTTTTTTTTCTAATGAAGATTGAAAATAATTACCAAAGTGACAGTTTGATCTACTTTCTTCCCACCATTTGATTACCCTCTTCAATCCTTTCTTAAAGGCATTGCACATTGGAGCCTGCAAAAATCAAAATATTCATAACTGGCTTTGAAAATAATTTTTAATATATATTTGCAAGTATTTTCACTTTTTTTTCTCCTTTCTAACTTTCACGCAATGAACATTACTTACAAGATATCCCTTAATCCTGATCATAAATAAAGGGATTATTCTACACCTAACAGCCAAACCTATTAATTGTTTTCCTTAAAGATAAATGAGGAAATAAATTAACACTGCAGTGAAGTTCCCTATGGGAACAAAACCTTAATGTAAACATAAGCAATGAGGAAAGACTGTGAACCTGCAAAGAGCTTCTAAAAATCGTTAGTAAAGAGTCCGCAACTTTTTAAAGAATGAAATAAACAGATGGATGAACAGCCTGGGATCCAAACAGAGGGAGATGTGGTTTCAGATGCAGTTGCAGAAAAGATGAGCTGGCAGATATGAAAGTGGTATTTAAAAGCTGGTTTTGAGGGCAGGATCTATGGAGGAGACAGCTCTCTCCTCCTTAGCACTGAGTGACTGGGAGCAATGAAAGTGAGCAAGAGAGAGAAAAAGAAAACATTTGCCAGATAGGTGAACTCAGGGCAAAAGAGTTTGTATGGGTGAGCAGTTCTGTGCCTTGAAATGCCCTGGGATGTGTGTTTGATAATGGGGAGAAGCTGACCCAATCCCTGTGTAAGATGCTTGTTGGACTTGTGGCAAACAGATGCAGAGAAACAGAATGTCTGCTGATCTACAATAGACATTTTGTGTGACCTTGTCAGACATGAAATCTGCATTGTACAATCAGCTCTTAGAGACCATATTTAGTTTATCATTTGTTACGAACAACCATGGTGTTCAATCTCACACATGCTTGTTTAGATCAGCAGCATCCTCTCTAATTTTGAATGGTGTTGAGCTCAGTAAACTTCTATCACTTATCTAAGTTATAATCTCTTATGTCGGTTTTTTTCCTGTATAAAAGCTGTCAAACACTTTTTATTTGACAGAATTCAAATACCATTTGCCTATCTTTCTGTTGAATAACTGCAAGTTTTGATCCCATTTAATTTTGATTCATATCAATGTCACTTCCTCTTTGTCTACCAGTAATCTTTTCCTTAGCGAGATAGACAGATCTTCACAATGTAGCCTTGATATAGTCCTGGTTTCTAACACAGAAGGTAGAATGATTTCTACTTATTCTTTTTGGTCCTAAATTATTTTATACCACTTAGCACATTCAGAAGTTACTTTCTTTTTTTATTTCCAATATTTTAATTTTTCCTAAAGGGTTTGGGCTATCTTTTATTTGCTCCCTTCCTAACACGGAGAGATTAGATTCCTAAGTTAAAAAAGAAACCAAAACCGAAACACATTTCATAAATACTGACATCAAACTGCTTACAGAAATGCCTTTTAGACCAGTTTCTGCTCAGTTAAGCTCAGGTAACTTGTTAATAGAGATAGCAAATATATTCCTTTAAGGTATCTTTCAACTAAAATGAGACTCCAGCCCTTACGTGAGAGCTACATGGCTCCTGCTGCCCACACATTTGGTATGGCAAAGATTTTCTATGCAGAAGCATCGTTGCAATTTTAGTGTCAAGAACTTTAGCATAATCTGGCATGACAAGAAAATACTAGTTGTTTATGTTTGCAACCCCAGACCTCACTGAAAATAATACGACTTTTCCCATTGACTTCCACTGCACCCTTGCTTCACAGCCATTGCTAAAATTGTGCAGGGATGGGAGAGCAGAACTGGGATGGGCAGAAGTGTCCTCCTGTTTAAATTGATGTAAATAGCCTGCCTATGTCCATGGTATGTTCTTCAAGGTCTTTAATGTTTTACAGGACAAAATAGTTTACTGCTTTTAAAATCTATTCTAAGAAAGATCAGTTTCAGTAGGAATTGAATTCCGACTTTTACACCAACAACAGTATTAAAAAGCAAAATACTTCAGCACTAATCATCTGGCAGCAAACACTGGGTGCATTTCAGACACTTGATGCCATTCTTCTCACTCAGATCAATGCTTTTGTCCTCCGTTTCTTCCCTGTTTCCACTTTCCTACCTGACTATGCATATGTAATGGTCAGCATTTTCCCATCATCTTTTAATAGTCTTAATGAGTGGAAGTCCTGAACATTTATGCTGATCTTCTGTATCTATTATTTTACTCCTTGCATGTGCTGCTTCTTTACATTTAATTTCTCTTTTCACTATGTAGGTCGCCCATGTACTTCTTTCCCCCCTCTCTAAACATATTTATTGCTAGATAGCTCACAGCCTTTTGGGTATACATTAATTTACCTAGGAACACTTTCCATTTCTCCTCTGTGTCCTTTACCTCTTTTGCCTCATTCCAGATTTCAGTGAACACTTCTTGCATGTCTACACAAATTATCTCTGCTGAAATTCAGTGTCTTTATTTATTATTACTTTTTACTCTTTTTATGGCCTCTATTACTTATACCATACATTGTCCTTCTTTCATCTACCATCAATTTGTGTTACACTAAGCTAATCATGAATTCTTACAATTCTTTTTGATCATTTACATGCTGCGCTGTATGTAGAAAAATCTCCTAGAATCTGCCTACCAATTACCATCTCTTTTCACTCCAGTAGTAGGACTGCTTTGAAAAATCCTCATCATTTTTTTAAAGGGAAGTTGTTTTTTAAATATTATGAGGAGTTTTCAGAATGCACAAATTTAATTTAGGAAGTCTTTGTTTTCTCTTAGAAAAGTGAAATCCTTTCAGGATAGTTTACAGAAAGAATCAGTGTGCTGTGGGAAATGTGAAAAAATAGTCTCAACGTTGAAGGAATAATAGATCAATTTTCTTCCTAATTCATTCTTCTCAAACATAAATTGCCTTTTCCTGAAGACACCAAAACATCTTTATTGAGAGTGGTTTTAGTGATATTTTTGGCTTTTCAGGTAGCTTAAAACTAATTACCAGGGAAGATCCTGACCTGGTGTGAATCCATTCAGTTAAATAAATGGAGATTTTTGAGCAGGGAAAGATCTGGCTGGTAGTAATCCTAACTAAATGTGAATTTTATCAGTTTAGGCTGCAGTGATTTTCGGTGTTCTGTCTCATGTAATACAAATGTAACTATTGTCTGTTGGGTAGAAAGTAAAAGAATTATCCATGAAAGCTAAAGATGAAACTATTAACTGAAGCTTTCAATATGTTTGTGAAGCTCCACATATTATTTTAATTGTTTCTTCGAATCTAGATGAACTGTCTGGTGATAAAAAGAATTACTCTGTCATGGATTCTGTTACCCAGATTGGTCTCTGCCTATTGACAAGCATTAGATAATTTATCATCTGGAAAGACTGGTGCAATTGATGCACTGCTTTTAATGAACCCAATTGAATTCATGTTCATGGGGTTTTATATTATGTGATGGTTTAGCTCACTAATTGTCCTTCCACTGACTAAAATGGTGTTACTCTGTGCTATTGCTTTGGATCATAACTCTGGACTTGCATGCCAGAGGGTACCCAGTGTTATCATAACATTGCAGGCCCATAAGAAGTCAGAGCCCTGCTGCGTGCCTGTGGTGAGGGAGGTTGTTCTTCATTCTGATATTGGGGAGAACCACACAGATACACTGTGATGGGCCCTCAGCAAATTCATATGGAGAGAAATAGGTTACACTCCCTCCACTCATCCTGAATACATTAGTCACCTCATTCATGCCTGTCTCATGCCCCTTCTCAACTTAACTGTTGTTTCTTCCACTACTTATTCACAAGCGCATCTTGGCTACATTTTGTCTCCCTCCTAGCTAAGAGAAAGAGTTGCTCACTTTAGTTGTTTGTTTGGTTTTTTTTTTCTTTTTTTTTATGCCAGCTTTTGTGTAGTTTCTCACTGCAGCTGTATTTTTCTTCTCTCTCATTCTTTGCTTGTGTATGGACTCTCCTAAGGATACTATATATTCATTATGAGGTAGATTTACCCATACTGTAACTCTCAATTCTCCAAAGCCCAACTGTATGACTCAGGCTCTCAAATAAGTAAGAAAGACCTAGGGCAAGTTACATAGCAAAAATAGCATTGGGAATGATGTGAGATTATTAGATACATATATTTTTTTAATTAGAAATGGTCTCAAATCAGTCATTTCCAAAGCACTGGAGTGTTGGGCAAGTTTGATATGAGATCTTAGTATGAACTTTGCAGTCCAGCCTCACCTCTAATTTTAATATTTATAGCTTTCTGTAACCTCACCTCTGAAGGTCAAAACTGATAGCCAGTTATCTAAGCAGTGTAGGTTTTTGCAGCCAGTTTTTTGTGGAGCACCAGACAGCTATATGGTAAAAATAATCACTATGTTTTATGTAGCTCACTAAGCCAATCAGGGTTTTTAATATGAGCTTCTTATTGGGCAAGACAGTAACATCACAGGATACCCTAATGAAAAGGCAGCATCAACTACCCACTGAGTCCCAGGAATCAATACATACAGTTGTGGCTTAGAAAGAATCATAATGAGACCTTTATTTTCTTGTTTGCTCTGCCTGTGCTAGCAGTAAGAAAGTGGAGTCGTATAACGGGTGGGGAAGAAGAGTATCTGCGCAGTATGAAATGCGAATAGAAAACATAGAAAGGTAATCTAGTGCTAGGCTATTCAAGTCAAAATAGATATCTGGGTGCAATATTGTGTCTCTTCACCGTCTTCAGTTACAAAGATGGAATACAGCATCTGGAATATCTAGAAGTGGTGCTCTGCTTTTAGCAAACTTGCCTGCAATAGAAAATACATCAAGTAGCAATGTTCATTTTTGCTGTACTTTCATCATCAGTCTCTTCCAAGGCTGCCTGTCTACAGTTACTCATTTCTTGAGCATATTAGGATGCAATAATATGGCTCTGCTGGGATGTGTAAAATGGAAAGTCTTTCTAGCAACTTTTTTTCAGATGTGTTATTTGTCCTTCTAGGGCTGTTTGTGCTTAGGGACAACTAGAGGAGAAGTCAGAAAGGTGTTACAGGATTGTTCACCTGAAATTGCTGTGGGAAGAAGTCCTTCACTTGAAAGTTTGAAACAGGATATTGAGTTTGAAAAATGGAGTGTGGTGGGAAAGCAAGCTTCATCACCAGAAGCTCAGCTGAATTGGTTTGATTATGATACTGCTTACAGGCCTGAAACTTGATTCAGATAATCAATTTACACCTGGCTATAGCCTCTGCTGCACCTTATATTTGCATGTGGCAACCCTGTACCTCTTTTTGTCAGAAGCTATTGAGAAGATGGAGATTTTAAGGTATTCAGTTTTCCTACACTGAAGTGTAACAGAAGCATTTTCAACAGATGCTCTTTCTTTATGCCCTCCTCTCAAGATTTTCAAATCTCTTTGCAAGTATCAGTATTACGAAGTTGGCATGAAACCATGATAACTCTTATTTAGTTAAAACTGCTTTTGTAGGGTGGGGGCTTCTGAACATGGACCATTAATTTTATGTATTATCTCTAACATTTTATGGCTTGGTGATGAGCTTTCTGTTTGCTTTTGCTTTCCATGTGCACATGTATTTATACTTGTGAAGTATTTGTATGTACAGCTGTTCATTTGTGCACACACACTTGAATGTGGTGTGAGCATTCATGTGTACACATCTTCACATCAGCTTCAGAAGGAGAATGAGTTCAGCAGATTTAAAAAAAATATGCTACATTGAGCAACACTTCTCCATTTAAACTCATTATTTTTCAAATCCCATTTTTAAAATGTGCTTTCTCCTTCACTTGTACTTCTTAATTTCCCTCTCCACCTAATACTAGCTTTGTAAACTGTATGAACGAATGCTTTATTATGTCCACTCTGTGATGTATTCCCTGGACTCTTGTAGGCAACATTTTTATAGCAGAGATTGCTATTTGCTCTGTGTTATTTAAGGACTCTGAGGTCTGCGCGGCAGGAGAGAATGCAGTTCTCCTAAGAAGTGCATGCTGGTGTCTGCTGAAATTACTACTATTTTAGAAAGAGAATGAATAGAAGACAAATGTAGTAGAACTAATTGATAGAACTGAGAAGTCATTTTTCTCATTCCCTGTTTAGTGCATAAGAAGGTTCTTGATAGAGTGCTTGATGGAAGTGCTACCAGATAAGAACTTGTTCTGAAGCTTTTTCAACTCAGTATTGTAATGGCTCTGCTAATTGAAGCCCAGTGGGACAGGGTCTATAAGGCCAAGTGTAACATTTTTCAATTTAAAAATAAAATAACTTTTAAAAGTTTGGCTTCAATGTTAAATGAATTTGTTTAGCTTGGTGCAAAGATTCCTATATTATCTCTTTATATGTGTCGTGGTTTAAGCCATAAATCAGCCACGCAGTTTGTTCACTCACATGCAACGCGCATGAACACGTATGTGTGCATACTGCTTATAGGTTTTCACATCTCTTGCAGAGGTCAGCCAAACCTCTACATGCCAGGTCATATGTTTATAAAGTCTAGCCAGGGCTATAAACCTGGCCCTTTGGTTTATACACAATCTTACATTGAAACTAAATGAAATAACTACCATACTATATATCTATAACTTATAGGATTTCAGGGGCTTTCTCAGATAAAGGAGTTTAAGTTCACTATACACAGTCACATCAGTGGCATCAGCAAAAGAATGAAAGGTTTGCATAGGATGATATCATATAGATAAAAAAGGTTTGATTGTTATGTTGCAGTTTTGTAGGTAACACAGGAGAATGCAGTTTTTGTTTTCACAAGGGTGAAAATAAGCCAGTAGGATTCTAGTGTATTCCTTTCTTTTTTTCTTTTTTTTTTTTTTTTTTGTATAAAATAATTACAAGAAGTTCTTGAGCAAGCTCTGAGATGAGATCTTACAGTGACAAAACCCAGACATCACCCTCTTCCACTCCCTGCATTTGCACCACTGTCATACTCTGTAAGAAATACTCCTGTAGTTGTAAAAAAGACAATTCTAAATAGGTATTTACAATGATTCCAGTCAAACCTGCAACAAATAGTTAGCTTTTTAACAGTCGGAGTTAGATGAGAAAATCTTAGCATTCCTAGACTCAAACCCACATTCTAGACTCAAACCCATTCTTACCCACAGCTTGCTCAAGAATTTTCCCAAATGAAAATTGAAGAATTAAACATTCAAATCACAATGATTCAATCAGAATCATTTACTTATGAGTCATTTTGCAAAACACTCAGTGTATATTTTCCCATCTCTTTCTTTGCATGCTCTTTGAGCCTTCTAGTTATTGTAAACACTGCATGCATCATTATTTGATGCCAAGGAATTTGCAGTGACTTGAATAAGGAAATTTGGAATATCTTTCACTTTACGTTTCTAAAAAAGCTACACAGTATTTAAAATGCTTGCTAATAATATGTAAATAAAAAGTTGACGTGTATAGAGTGATAATATGTGGCCAGTGCAGGATGTCTGAATTTATCCAAACAATCCTTCTCTTGTGGTTTATTTTAAGTTTATTGCAAAGAATATCCATATTAGGCCTTATCTAATCAACCATCATCTCTCTTTTCATCTGTCAAAAACCTCTCTTGATTGTCTGCCAATCTTTCTCTTGATGTCCTTGGGTGACAAGAACAGTAATGGTATAAAAAAACTTTCTCTGATGCCTGAGTTAGTTCTACCCTCTCCAGGCCTAAGTCTAGCAAGCACCATAAATCCTTCAGGGCCAGCATTACTGTTTTGCCTGCTCTGTGGATCACCTGCCTTCCATGGATCATGAGCGGGTTCTCTCCACCACTCTGTCAATTGATTTACTTCTGTTGCAACAAGATTCACATCCTCAATTCCTCATGTGTTGTAAACTTAAAAAGTCATATTTGGGCCTGACCTTCAACCTCTCAGCTCAGTCAGTTACTAGTCTAAACCCAGTCATTCAGTTCTGGCTCATAACCAATCTTTAGCCTTCAGAAAGAGGGAAAAGAAGGAGCTGTCTCCTAGGAATGGGTTTATCAACATGCCCCTGGAAAGTAGTGCTAATGACAGTAGTTTCTGTCCTCTGCTACTTTGTGTTCCTGTTCCCACATCTCCTTTTTACCTATGCCAACAACTTTGTATGGGATCATGCGGAGAAGTGAATCATGGAATTGACCCAAGATAAAACCTAAAAAAAAAAAAATAAAAAAATTGAGAAGAGTATTTTTAACATGGATGAATCAAACTTATTCCCTGCCAACCTCCAAAGTCATCTGTATAATATGCGTATAACGCATAAAGAATGGGTGGTGCAGGGATGAGAATAAATGTGCACAAAGTTAGAGAGGAGGTGGAACAGGATGGGTGTGAAATGCTATTATGAAAAATATCCCTGGAATCATGACTGTACATAAAAAGAAATAAAATACAGCCCTCTGTAAATGACCTTAAAAAGTTGTCTCTAAAAGTGAGAGAAAAGGAGGAAACCAAATGAGAAAAAGAAATCCTCGAAAAGCATATCACAAATCACTTAAACTTCCACATAGCTCAAGCTCCAGCTTTGTGCCTCTGTTTTAGTAAAGACTGTAAACAGCTCTGGATTTCCAATATAATTAGCACATATCCAGTAACTGCATGATAGGCTGAAAGCAAATGCATTTCTGCAACAGCAGTTGAAGCTGGGATTTAGCAAAATATTTAAGTGCATAGTTATTTTTCAGTTCTATGTTAAACTAACATGGAATCAAATGAAATGCAAATATTCAACATAGAAGCCAAAACCTGGACTAAGTTACCTAATAGGTAAAGAAAATGCCACCTGATTTGCACTGTGTTGGGGGATAGAGTGTTTCTGCCCAGCACACATGATATAGGCACTAAATACTGAATTGATTACTGGAAATTCAAACATTTATTTTGCTTCAGTATCAAAGCTTCAGATGTGAGTGCTACTTCCAGGGTTAATTGCAGAACATGAGGGCTACTGATGCCTTCAGAAATGCTAGTGGTTTCTCAGTCAGATGTAAATGGATATTGTTAATGTAAACATAATGCTAACCAACCGAGAGATGTAAGAACCATTCTGCTACTCCTATTTGATGAATAACTTAAGGTGAGGAGCTGTGGATCAGAGAAAGTGTTCTGGGAAGTAACTGCTTTGCCTTTTCTGTTTCTAGTCTTCTAATCTTAGGAACGAAATACTGTATTTGAACCACTGTTAAGAATAATAAGCATCTTCTAGAATTTATATATTTAATTGTAATAGTGAAAACATCAAGAAAAAGATATTGGGATATTGCAATAGAACAATTTCTTTTGGCTTCTCACCTATGAATTGAAGCAGTGTCCCACCACCGCTGTGCTGACATGCAGCTCTTCCTCCAGAGCCTTTCCAGAGAGCTGTTACACTTTTTGGTCCTTTGCTTCAGTGCTGCATTTCCAAGATGAAGGCTGTATTCATATTACATATATACAAATAGATGAAGTGTGTTGAGATGACCTCCAGTGTTAGTTTCAAAGTTAAATGAGTTTTCTTAGACATACATTTGTTTGAAATATACATGTGTTTGTGGTACATATATGTTTAAACACACGCATCTTCATATATCTATTGGTGTTTTTAGCTATGTGAAAACACCCAGTCCCCAAATTAAAATAAAATCTGTCCATTCAAAGCAGTAAAAGGGGATGATACATATGACGTGTTATTCACTACACAACTAGGGTCTGCGTTACATGCACTCACATATATTTTGAGTATAACACATAGCTGCATTAGCCTGTATTAGAGTTTAGCTGAGGATTGCAATCTAGTGCTCTCTTGTTTAAAATGTTTACAGGGGCTTTTCCTTTAGATTTTTTTTGCATGCTTGCTACCTGCCTTCATGCAGCTCTTTCAGATGCCCAGCTGATAGATACCTAGTGAGGAGAAATGATTAAGCAAGAACTGCTGAAGTTGCTAATGAGTGCATTGACCATAGCAACTGATTAACATATGTTTACAGCTGTTCAGACATTGATTGTTCCTTTCGTTTGTATTAAACTATAGTGTTTATGGACAAGTTTTCAGCTATTGAGACTTGATTCAGACCTCATTTCCCACCAGACTAAACTGGCATACCCCTATTATTTTTTCATGTTTTCGCCAGTGTGTAAAGGGGTCAATCCGCCCACTGTAATTTTTACTGCCATCGTATATTAATGTGCGCTGTATCTAGCTTGTCATTTTCTTTATCCTTTGCTCTCTGAGTTTATGAATTAGATCTCTGCATAAAATGTCATCAGATAACATTGTGCTTTAAAATGCCTGTTACGTATTAAGAGTGAGTTTAGGCTGCTGGGGACATTTTCTTTTCCCACTAGGAAAATGAAAATGTCATTGAGGTCTAACCAGACCCCTGAGTTTTCCAGACAGGAGAAAGTTGTTTTTAGGATTCCCTGCAGAACCTGGTAGCTTTTCTGCACATACTATATGTCTGAAATGCAATCTCACCTTCATTTATCCTCTCTCTCCCTCTCTCCAACTCCTGCCTTCCTAAAGAAGCAATGACATGATATTGCACATTAAGGTTCCCAGTTCCTCTGTATTACTTTGCTTGTTGAAAGACATAACACTGGAGCTATGTAATTATCCTGGCAGGATTCATCACTACATTTTGTAGCTGCTGCTCTTAAGAGCTAGATTGCAACTCCAGGCACAGACCTGAGCAAGGGATGATGTATAAAAAGTTCCCATTTCTTGTTCTTCTCTCAGAGTAATTCAGGGGCACAGTGTTGAAACATGCCAGGATTTTCCCACTCTCTACCTCTTAGATCACATCTTGTTCTTGGCAGCCAGCTGTGTTGAGGAGTAAGCCCCTCCAGGACTCTACCACTGACTGTATTTCATGCTGTGTAAGCCTGGAAGTGGACTTACTTTCAGGACTGGCTTCACCCACCATCCACAAAATTAACCTTCAAGCCTCTGCTGTTAGGCCACCTTGTTCCAAGTTCTGCACTCATTTGACAGGAGAGAAGCTTCACCATTGAGCACTGATGGTATTTATATGCTCTGAAGGCAGAAGATGGCCAGAGGGGAGGCTGTCAGGTTGACTAGATGATGCTGTGAACTTAGCTCCAGCTGAAATAAAAAATACACTTGAGGCTGTCAAAAGCTAGATTGAAAGCTGTGGAGCTTGCACTGGCTAAAATACAGGGTTTGTTGGTATCTTCACTGGCTCAGGTCAGAAGACCTGACTTCCAGAGGAAAGTCCATGAATTATTTTAGCTTTGCCTGTTACTGTCCTCACTGCAGTGATAGATCTCTTGGCAGCACAAGGATGTGTAAATTTGTGAGCCAAAGAGGGACAAGTGCTGCTGTAGTTCTGCCCAATCACTCAACATTATTTAAAGTGGTTTCAAAAATGATAAAGAAATAAGCCAGAATTACTGTACCTGTACTAGGCTTCCTTTTCCTCATTTACTGAAAAAGAAGTTTGAGCCAATGAACTCTAATTCAGCTGGTTCCCCCTACAGCCAAGTGGTTCCTTTGAGAACTTCTACTACAAATGCTGGCAACATTTCACTTTCTAAAGGCTGGATCATGGTAATGAAGAAGTGACTCACAGTCATTTTTCTTTTGTCTGAATTTTACACTGCTAAGAACCTACCCCCTTAGTGGGTTCATTTCAAAACTAAAAAGATGATAAAGATCACCTGAGTTAAAGCTAGTAGGAGTTCTAGATTATTTTGTTTTGGCTTTAGTTCTAAAATGCATTTTTATATAGTTGATTCTCCATAGAAAACTTAGGTTCTGCTTTGTATTTCCTGATTTAATTCCATTAATTATCTTTACATGCTTCTTATATTTCTAGTTGCTTATTTTGTGTGGGTGTGCAGAAACCGAAAAAGTTCTGCAAAAGGATTAAGAAGGGGTTTAAAAAATTGTTTCTGCTGAAATTTCCCACAGAAATTCCAGATTTTTTTGAGTAATTTTCATCTGTGAGTTTTGTCATTACATATATATTTATCAGGCATTGTATTTTTAAAATATTTTTTTCCTGAAGACTGAAGTCCCATGGACTTGTGAACATTGAGGTTCTTAAAATTATCTCAGACCTGATCCTCTCCTACAGTGGGCCTTGAATATCAACCAGCATTCTTGGGCCCCCCTGCCTTGTAGGACTTTATCCCATGGAACCTTATTGAGCAGGTTCCTGAAGCGGCCAAAGTCTGCTCTCTTGAAGTCTAAGGCAAGCTTGCTGCACTCTCTTCTCTCTGTCCTGAGGATCTCAAACTCCACCATCTCATAATCACTGCAGCCAAGGTTGCAGTACCACATTCTCCACCAGTCCCTCCCTGTTGGTGACCACAAGTTCAAGCATGGCACCTCTCCTTGTCAGCTCCTCTATTACTTGCAAAAGGAAGTTGTCTTCCACAGAATCGAGGAACCTCCTGGATTGCTTGTGCCAGGCTGTACCGTCTCTCCAACAGATATCAGGGTGGTTGAAGTCCCCCATGAGGACAAGGGTCTGCGAGCGTGAGGCTGTTCCTGTCTGTCTATAGAGCGCTTCATCCTCAGAGTGCTCCTGATCAGGCAACCATAACAGATCCCCACAGTAATGTCCCCCATTGCTGTTCTCCCTTTGACCATAACCCACAAACTCTCACTTGTCCCCAGGCAAAATTCCATACTCTAAAGCCTATCACTGACATAAATAGCTGCACTATCTTCCTGCCTTTCCTAAAGAGCCTATAACCTTCCATTCCAACACTCCAGTCTTAAGAGCCACCACACCATGTTTCCATGATTCCAATGATATCATATCCACAGAGATGTGTGCATACCTCTAATTCCCCATACTACAGGTGTCTGTATATAGACATCTGAGCCAAGGTGTGAATAAAGCCAACTCATGGGCTGGAGTGACTGAAGCAACTCTGCATCACTCCAACCATTCATTACAGGTGTTGGCATCTGAGTAGTACTTTTGGGATGGATCAATGTCCCCATACCCAAACAAATCAAGTTTAGAGCTATCTTGACCAGCCTGGCATGTCTTCTACCAAAACAGTTCTTCCTCTTCTTCATCAGAGCAGCTTCAGCTGTAAGTTGTCAGCATGTATGAATACCAGGTTAGAGACCACCACTAAAAGGAATTAAAAGATGATATGAGAGCTCTTTTGAATGCATCTCAAAACAAATGGGAAGAACACATGTAGTCAATAGAAAGATATTAAGCAATGTTTGGAATATGGAAGGTGAACTATGAGCAACTGAAGGAGCTTCTTGAAGCAAAAATACATTCCAGGCAGAGAAAAAAAACTCCACATTTAAATTGCACAGAGATTTGTGGGATTTTACGCAGAAACTGTTCAAAACTATCTGACAAAAACAGCTAAAGCCACAAATATTTTGACTTCTGCACACAACTGAATTATAAAGTTTCTTGGAATTTCAAGATACGGGTTTTGCCCAATGTGATGAAAGAGAAGACAAGAAAATGAGAAAAACCATTTGAGCAAGAAACTCCTGAAAATTTAAAGACCATCTGTGGGATTAACAGTTTTGAAATATAATAGCAAGATACTAGGGAATATGACATGGAAATTTGACATGATAAGACATATTCAGAAGGAAAACGTAATATTGATTAAAAATTATCCACTGAATTTGGTTAGTATGTTCAGGGTTTCATCCTGTGTTGTATCAGGCATATTTTTTTTTAGTGAAGAGTTTGCAAAGCTCAGGGAGATTTGCCCATTTGCCAGCCTTATCAGTTCTAGCTGGTGCCTGGTGTTCTCTGTACTGAGGCCTGCAGAAGCACACCCATGGATCTAATGTCCCATGATCTCTTGGGATCATGCCTGATTTTGCTCCTGTAAATGCTTTAAAGATGTGAAAATTTTAGATGAAAATATTATCTGGGAGATACTTTCAACTTCATGTTAACTTCATATCCCAAATCAAATATTGGAAAGGTGAACAATGAGGGGAGTTTCAGTGGCAGATAACCTTAAAAAGGCATCTCAGATAACTATGTAGCAGAATACTTTAATTGGGCCCAGAGAGGATAAGAAAGAGGAAATTACCTATTTGAACTGGTAGAGCAATTAAAGGCATTAATAAGGGAAGATAAAAATACCGGAAAAATAGTTTTGAAATGTTTGAACTAAATTCACAAATAAAGGATATATTATTTTTTTTTTTAGTATATTGGGGGGAAGAAACCTTTTTTCACCTGTAGCTGAGAAGGTAGCTATTATTAATATGTTAAAAGGAAAGTGGTCAATAAATATTTGTGTTCAGTTTCTGGGAAGAATGAAGATGTACTTTTAGCAGATAAAAAAAAAACAAACAAAAAACCACACCCCCAGTCCACTAGTAATTAAGGACTTTAAAAGAAAACAAACTTTCCCTACAAAGAAAATACGTTTTAAAAAAGCAAGCTCAGATAAATTCATGCTAGAATCCCAGGAGGTTTTGCTGAAAAGATCTTTGGCTAGCCATTAACTTTGATCCCTGAAGAAAAGCCAAAACCCGAAAGGGAATGTAAGTGATGTGAGTAGCTGCAGACAGTTAGTCTACCAGCAGTAATATGTAAAATAATGTAAAACTGATACAGCATTCAATTAGAAAACAGCTAAGGCCTAGGAATGTAAGCAAAACCAAAGTTATTTTATGGAAAACAAACAATCTCATACAATTTCTTTTCTTTGATGACTTTAAAAGTTTGAGGAGTAATAGAAAAGATGAACTATTCTTCAGCTTTTCTGAGACATGTAAGTATTGCAAAATATCTTGACAAAAATAATATAACACTGTATAATGTTAAAAGGACACGTGGAATTAATTAATAGGCGAACTGAATTTTCTCTCGGCTGGAAGTAACAGTAGGCCCAATGTTATTCAATACTTTTGTCAGTAAGCTGCGTGTAATATTACTGCTGCTAAAACTAAGACCTGAGGTGAAGAGGGGTAGAATTATAAGTGATGACAAAGTTGGAGTAGATAAAATACATTTTAATAGACATTCGGAGCCTCACACCTTGTTGCTGTAAATGGAAGGCAATCTATATTGTGGAAAGATACCTAGAAAAAAAAAATGGAAAGCAAGAAACTCTCCTTCTTTTTCTGAGCTGATGCTGAGCCAAAAATAAAAGTACAATATGATCTTTGGATTTATAAGCTGGGCAGCACTGTCTATAAGGAGGTGATTTTTTAGTTTATGTATCATACCAAAAGACTGATAAATTAAAACTGTCTACTTCTGGTCATATTTTTAGTAGGTTGTTGCAAAACCAGAGCAGATGAATGAAATAATAAAATTTTATGGAGAAGAGGGAAAATGTCTTACCATGAAAAAGCTTTGTGGACCTTTAGCTAGCATCTGTTTCAGAGTACAGCCTTTCTACAAAGGACATCCTGCATCAATGGGAATGAGTAGATAGAGAAACAGGATGCTAACTGGAAATTGTACAGGAAAATGTACCTTGATGCAGAAACTTGCTTTTCTTAACATCAACCATGTAAAAATCTGAAGTTGCTCCTGCTGTTTCTCTAAGTTCTTCCCCATAGACAATGGGAAGATACTGGCTAATTTTGAGGATGGCTCATCCACCTATCTGATGCAACATTTTAAGTCAGGCTTGCCTCATGCCCTTTTTATACACCACGTGCCACAGAGAGCCTAGGTAACTAGATGCTTGAGTTTTAGGAGGCTAAATTTAAATAGAAAGGATTTTGCCTCTACTTCTCTCACATACGAGAAAGCATAAGTGTAAAACCTATAATTTCTGCTGCATTTATGACAAAACTGGTTGAGGTATCATGGATTGCAGTTGTGACCCTGACTGAGATCCCAGGCATGATAGCTAAAGAAAGAGATGTCTTTGCTCATAGCATGAGGAACAAACAAGAGGAATTAGAGGTGTGTGCACGTCTATGGGTGTATGATATCATAGGCATCACAGAAACGTGGTGGGATGGCTCCTATGATTGGTGTGTTAGAATGGAAGGTTACAGACTCTTTAGGAAAGACAGACCCAGGAGGCTGAGAGGGGGAGTTGCTATTTATGTTAGGGATAGGCTGGAGAGTATGGAACTCTGTCTGGGGACAGATGAGAAGTCAATAGAGAGTTTGTGGCTTAGGGTTAAAGGGAGAACAATGATGGGAGACATTATTGTGAGGATCTGTTGAAGATCACCTGACCAAGAGGACTCGGTGGATAAAGTGCTCTATAGAGAGAGTAAATAAACTGGCATAATTTCAGAGTATATTGCTACTGTACAAAACTAACCAGCAGGCACATTTTGGGGAAGTAAAAGCAATAATTGTCTGAAGGAAGGCAATAATTATCTGTAGACACAAATGCAATATTGTAGTGCATGAGCCTTCCACAATTAGAACACTAAGAACAATATTAATCATATTATGAGATATTATGATTTCTACTTCCTTGATCAGGAGGAAAGAAAGAGACACAATTAAATTTATTACTGTATTGTTCTGTTTATTGTTATGTTCTGTTTATTCAGCCACAAGATAGGAAATCTCCCAATTTCTAATCATTATGGAAATACAGTATTTTTTTCATCAAATGCAAATTATTTTTTTCTTAGCAGCAATCAGAAATTGTTTGGAGTCCACTTTCCAAGCAGCTATCAGAGCAACTTCATTGGAGCTACCTCAACATCTGTTCCTGTGCTGTGAGAATTGTATGGACCTTTTCTTCTGAGAAAAGGAAAATAATTGAATGGTTATGAGGAATTTTTCTACACCTATTTAATAAAACAGTGTGATATCTCGTTATTTATGAATTTATTCTTTTGAGAATGGAACAAATCCTTCTTTTTCAGAAAAATAAGTGGTAGAGATGAAAGGACAGCCAATAGAAGATTTTGAGTGTTCACTGAATATTTCAGATCTGTATACTTCAAGAATACTTACTGATGCCTCAGTGCTCTGGAAAGAATTCCTGGGAAAGAGAGAGACAAAATTAAAATCTGAGATCTAAGGAAACACCTTTGGGTCTGCAGGTGTAGATGAGCTCCTTAATAGATGGTTCCAGTAGGAACAGGATCATGATTTCAGCATTTCATGTGTTCAAATGTACCAATTTTGCATGAAATATTAATGGTGTATATTGTAACTTCCTTATGAGTCAAATTAATATTATCCTTTGTTTCTTCAGACAGATAGGAAATCATATCTAGGTATCAAAGGATCTTATTTTCCCTCCTTATGAAGCGCATCTTATATGTAATATGGTACAGAAGTAAACATAGAATTACACACAAAATCACAAAAGCAAATCTGCTCACATCTTTGAAAAAAGAAGGATTTCTTTATGTTATTACACGTAAGCACTTCATCCACCTCAGGTTATGTTATTGACATGGCTAAGCTTAGAAGACTGTTCCAGGGGTCCTGTTGGAAAATATACTGTTTTGTATCTAATTATAAAAAATGTTCCAACCTAGTAACATTTTTTACAACAATTTGGGAATATTGCTTTCTCTGTCCATTCAGTTTGCAGTGCACACTGGCACTGAAAGGAGTTCATGGTGCTTGTCAAATAATAACATGTGGATTTGATCACCAGAGAAGATGCTACCTTCTAGTTACAGGCCAACTAGACACTAAATTTGAGCTGGTTGTCTAGGATCCTTCTTCAGTAGGTCAATAGAGAGTAACAAACCAGACATATTTCCAAAGCAGATGTATCTTAGATATTTTGCCTCATCAAATGTTATTAAACTCTAGAGGGAATGTGAAATTAGGTGAGACAAGTCCTACCAAAGGCTCCAGAGAGATTTCTATATATATTACTAACTCCCAAGAACAGAGAGCACCTGGTTTTATGTGACATATGGTATTGCAAAATTTTGGAGTTTGACCTGGACATGCCATTTACGCTATCATAAAAGTTAGCAGTAACTAACTGTGGTAACAGTATTTATAATGAGTTTTTCATATGTAATTTGTATAATGCATTGCTCTGCATCTTGGGAGTCTGATGCAGCACAGTAAATTTGGGTTCTACATATATTTCTGTTAGTAGAACATAGAATAAAAAATATATGCCCTCATCAATAGGGTTCTTTTTATCAAATATTTTATCAAAATTAACCAGACTGTAGGAACAATATGAAACTAAAAAACTAGATGCCAGAGTGCTCGCAGGGATGAATAAACTATCCATGCAAATTTAATATCTTTATCCCCAGACTCCTTTGAAGCTCTCAGAGGCTTTCACAAAGGCCTTCAGAGAATAGTGGAAGGGGTGATACAGCTGGTGGTAGAAGAAATGGGAATTGTCTGCTTTGTTTTACTTCTGCATTCTGCTGTTGTTAAGACTATTGGTGCCATATTCTGTATTGTACTGGCACATGCAAGATTAGAATTTGACTGTTGTAGAATCATGAGGAGGATCAAAAAAACTGTCAAATTGTCAAATCTAGAGAGAATAATTATGGTATCTGATATGTGAGATAATTTTAGATTCTTTAGGTGATTCTATGATTACCTTGGACATACGATTGACATTACACATAATGTCTGTTTCATCTTTGCTTTCTCTTTCTTTTTTTCTTTTTATTTTTTTTTTGTGATAGGATGTTGCTTTTATTACTTTTGTGAGTTTGCTGCAAAGTGACATTTTAATCATTTTCTTAATATGGTCAGGTAATTAGGGGTTAATTTATACGACTGTCAATTCTTGTAGTTTTCTGTGGTTATGATCAGACTTAGCAAAATGAAAACTGTGCTTGCAGACAAAGCAACATCTAACAGAAGCCAATGAAAAGGAGAGAGAAACTAATTTAACTGACTAATTAAGAGCCCAAACTGTGTGATGATGGAAAATAATACTTAGCTCAGAACCACTTACCTTTTCTGCTTTTGTCCACTTAAGAGTCCATTATACTATATTCAGGATAGAATTATATATTCCTGGGAATGTACTCAGCTGAAGTACCCACATTTCTTATGCCTTCAAGGTACATGACCCTCATTAGACCTCCAGAGTGTGCAATTATCTTGTAACAGCTACATAACTTGGTGCATTTTGTGATCTCCTTAAAATGTTATATTTATTCTTTCCTTCTAAAGCCCCAGGTGGACAAAAGGTTGGCAACACAGTGGTTAAGGTATCCTATTACAAACCTAGAGGTTTGAGTTTCAGCCCACTTAAATCTATATGAAGAGCTTTCTACAGTTGGCAATGTTTTAAATGAGAACCTGATCCCCTGTCTCAGGGAAGTGTTGAGTCTATATTGAGTCTAATGGGGTGATCTGATGACCTCTTGCATAGGGTCAACCCACAAAAGAAATTGGCTTGCTTCTATTTGAGCTCTTGGGAGACCTTTCAATTTAGAGCAAAAGTTGTCAACAAATGTACTCGCAAATCTATCTGATCCTGTGGCTGTTAAAGATAACAAAATTGCTTTCTAATATTGGGGGCAACAGTGGGGGGAGAGAGAGTGAGTTCAATGGTGGTGTGTGTGTATGATCAAGTGATTACAGGTTTTGGTGGCCTTCACCTACGAAAATGAACCTGTGATATCATGAATTCCCTTTTTCTCTGAGAGAGCTGTAGTTGAACTACCCTATCAGATGTTCTTCTAGCACTCTTGTCCAAATCTTTCAATCTGTATGAGGAATCTATTACATCCAGGTTTTTCTAAATAAAAACTCGGAGAATTCTGTTCCTGTGGCTTAAATTAGTGCTTTGCTGGGCAATGATCTGGAGTGCTGTCAGACATTAAATAAATGAATTATCACATGCCACAACACTAGAATAAAAAACCTCGGAATTTCCCATCATTCATTTTTCTCTATGGCTAAAACCATTTTTATATGACCTTAGAACACAAGAACAGAAGCATTTGCTCAGACAAAAAATCAATCTGTGACTGCTAAAAGTGAAACCTATGAAGAAATGAAATACTAGAGCAAACATTTATCAGAATATTCTCCTGCTCCTCAAGAATGTTCAGCTTAGCAGTGTTTGATACTTCTCAATAGATTTCAGATCCATGAAGGTGTTCAGTCACCTTTTAGACTCCTGTAAAAATGTTTAGAATCTGAAATATTCCATATAAGGAATATCACCACTTACCTATGCACTCAAAAACAAGCACCTAGATTTTGTTTGTTTTGAATCCACTACCCTGGCTTCATTTGACATCTTTTAGTCCTTTACAGGCAGAAGCAGTGAAAATGTATTCTTATTTGCCCTCTCCAGTTGTACTTTTGTGGCCCTCTATCACTTCTCTCCTTAACGGCCTCTTTTTAGTCTCACAAATGGATGTAGCTGTTCCTTATTTGGTGTCGGTTCCACAGTTTTGAACATTCTTGCATGCTTGTTCTATGTCTTCATATTGCTGCTATATTCTTTCAGAGATGGCAGACCAAACCTTCCTGTTGTAACTGAGATTTTTAAAATGTCACCATGAAACTATGTTCTTTTATTTACCCTTTCTCCAATATTTGCTTTTTGATCATTACTGATGAAATATTTTCATCATTATCTGTTACAACACCTATACCTCAAGTAACGGTCATCTCAGGGGCATCTTTTTATATGTAAAGGTAAGATTTATCCTCCGAAGTGTGTCTCTTCATATTTATCTACACCAAACTATTACTCTTTAATCATCCAGTCTCATTAGGTCCTTCTCCATTTTTCACCATGAGCCCTCATCTTTCCTAATCTGAAAATTTCTGATAATCAGCAAACCTTTGTCAACTCATGGATCAGTCTCTTTCCCAAATCATTGATGGGTGTATGTAATGGAATAGACCTCTTCAAAATGATATCAGTGACATCCTTTCCTTTACACCTACTGCAAGTGTTATATTACTTTTCATTTTTTTTTTCTCAGGGCAGAAGCATCAAACCAACACAAGAACACTTTACCAATCCCAGGATCTCAGTCAAGTCATTATTTCCTGGCAAGAATAGTAAAACACAAGGCTGTACTCTTGTTTTAGACTTACCTTTGAATTTTTTTCTGTTTTGCTTTACTCTCAAAGCTAATTTTCATTTCCTCCAGCTGTAAATCTATCATGATTTGCAGTTAAATGAACACAGGTTTTTTCTGTGCTCAATTGAGAAACTGGAAAACTTCAGCCACTTGCAGCAGAGTTTTACAAATTCAACACTTGTACCACACTAAATACAGAGGTTTCGCAGTGAATTGCATGAAGATATTCCAGATTTGTATCAGGTGGGCATAAAAAGAATGTGATTTAATGTTCCACAATTACTTTCATGTCACTTGAAATTACTAGTTGCTTAAGAGAAATATCTAATACGTATTTACTTTCTGCGTATCCATGTGTTGTTCTTACCAGCACACTTATGGTCAGTCACAACAGGTTTTTGCTGTTAAACTAGTCCCCATAGTCCCCAGTTGTGAGTTATGAAAGTAAATGTGTTTACATGTAGTAGCAGAAAATTAAAACCTTCAGAATTTATTCAGTGCTTTTGAGTATTTTCAGCAATTCTAATTCTTTTTTTCTTGCCTTCTGTCTGCATTGATTAGGTGTTGTATGGTAATCAACAAATGTGCTCACCTGATACAATTTTAAAAATCAGAAGCTAACCATGTCTAAAGAAATCAGCCAGTCCTAAAATCTATACAGAGAAGAAACCCATTACATCATTTGTTGCACTGCCATAATGTCTCTACATAAATATGTATTTATTCCTCATGTATATTTCCTTATATTTTGTGGAAAGTAATTTTAAATAACTCATGCGATGAAGGTTCCTTCCACTCTCTACAGAACAGAAGCGCCTGTCCAGTCTCATTACTTACTTTAAATGCTTTTTTTCTGTACCTAAATCTACTAATTCCATTATGAATTTTTATGTGGATTGCCTAGACACCACAATGTCTAGGAAATTTCAGCTTAAATAAAATGTGATCTGGCTTTCAGTAGGGCCAAGTAACCAACCATTCTTGAACCTCATAGGATTATTCTGACTTACCAAAGGTATGGAAAATGCAGGTTCTCATCAACTAATTCGGTGGTAAGTGTGCAATACATCTGCAGCTTATCCATGTTCATTCTTGCTGTTTTGACTGTGCATGATCAAGGATCTATGTCGTGTTATGTGGTTAGTGTGTACATGTCATATCACTGATCAAGATGACAGAGACATAGGGCATGCCATAGACTAGTTTTGCTCACTATCTACACAATTTTTTTTCACTTGATGTAAAGTGGCATAACTTAAGGAAATAGCAATGGACCCATGAATACATACATTTGTCAATTTATCATAGAGAAAGAAGTAAGCAGAGTCCACAGTGAATATGCAAAAAAGGGTGCAGGCCTACAGGAAAGGTCTGGTTAGGTTTTGTGGTAGATCAGCTAAAGGATTCATTAAAACTGCCTTTCAGTGTTTCACAGATGTCCCACTGCTCATATGCAAATATTTGTTCTTGCTTGGGTACTTTATGTTTAACCTTATGGGTCCATAGCTCAAACCCAGATCTCTGAGCTGAGTCATTGAGTTGCTCAGTAGGGGTTAATCAAAACCTCAGAGGGATTCATTAACAAAGTAAAAATTAAAGTAGTTACCTACTTGTTTTGGGGCTCTATTGTCTTTTGTACTTTTCAATTAAATCCTTTTAATTGTTGCAAGATCTTGGAGTTTTTCTTTTTCTAAATCTTCCCAAGTTTTGTAGCTATTTCCTGTTCATTGTGAGGGGTGATGGAGTAGTCTAGTTTCTGTATGATTGACATGGAGGCTTTATGTCTATCAGATATTAGTAGGAACTATTAATCATAATGATAAGCCAATCAAGATGATACATTATCTAAAGGAATGTGCTGTATCTGTTGCACAGTGATGTGAGATTAAAACTAAACACTGCCAGCTCTAAGATTTAACCTCTTTTAAAAATGACAGCCAAGGACTTATTTTGTGTTTTCCCTCAAATACCCTTCTGGTTGTTTACTCCATATATATCTAGCATCTGAAGGTAGTATTATTCCAGAGTTAGTCTCAGTTGTGTTACTTTGGTCTCTCATGTGAAGTCATTGTTCATGCAAACCAAACTGTGGATCCGTGTCAGAATTTTTCCCTCTGCTGATAGCTGTGGCTAAGGTTGGGTGCTTTCCTCATTCAGGGCCACATTGCCATATCCTTTTTCAGATTGTCTTGTCCTGTTGCGATATATTTTTCTTTCTATTGCACATTACCATGTTTGTGTTAATATTTTTTTTCTGGGAATTTCCATCCACTGAATATGATTGTGTAAATTTGCTTTCTTTCACCTCATAACCTGCATTTGGTTGAGGTGAAGACTATGCTGATCCTTGCTCATTATTCTAATATGTCACTTTCTCTTTGCATAATTTTCCTTCTATCAATGGTGTTTGCAAAGCATCTCAATTCAGTTGGATCCACAGACTTTAATTAATGTTCTGTTTGTTTCTTCTTCAAAAGCATTAATAATGCTGTTAAGTCGAAACAGGCCTAAAACGAGCCCTTTTCTTCCTGCACTATACAGCAACTCTCCTTAATGCATGGTTATTTTTCTTGTATCCTGCTTATCATCCTTTAGCCAGTTCTCAGTCAATATGATATCGTTCCTTTTGAGCCATGGTGTGAATGATTATGATGCAAATTTCGAACAATTCCTTCAAGAAAATAAAACAAAACCTAATAAAATATACATAAACATTGTTACTGCTTATTTTAGTGCAGGTTTCTGTAAGTCTCATTAAAGAAGTTTATTATTGGTTTTTCTAAGTAGTCCCCTATATAGAATCATAGAATCATAGAATAGTTAGGGTTGGAAAGGACCTGAATATCATCTAGTTCCAACCCCCCTGCCATGGGCAGGGACACTTCTCACTAAACCGTGCCACCCAAGGCTCTGTCCAACCTGGCCTTGAACACCACCAGTGATGGAGCATTCACAACTTCCCTGGGAAACCCATTCCACTGCCTCACCACCCTTACACTAAAGAATTTCTTCCTCATATCCAATCTAAACTTCCCCTGTTTAAG
>JAOEHX010044234.1:0-13161 GCA_025448015.1 Bolborhynchus lineola
TTGCAAGACTTGTATAGTGATTTGTGTCTCCTGAATTAGCGATTTACATGGGCTACATACTGGGCTGGGTGTGACAGGAAGTTCCAGTTGTGCTGTGAGATACACCTGTATTTTGGAACACCTTATGTTCAGAATAGTCATACAGCTGTCTTCATGGAGCTTGTGCTAGAGGGATCTTTTCCCCAATTGCTTCTAGCATCTCTTTTTTACTGTGTAACTTCTTTTCACATAGTATAAAAGCACAAAAAATTAAATAAGGACATCTTCTATGTTGTCTTCCTTTTGTGTGAAATTAGGAAAGCCTCATTAGGTCTCTTGGATTGTTCTTGAAATAAAGTTCAAGTTAGTTCTCTTCCTAAGCAAGGGTCCTTCAAATGCCTGACAATGGACATAACAAGGAAAAGCTTAGGAAAGTGCACAAATTTGGTTCTTGTCTGTGAAAGATACTGAATTAATATTCTGTCTTTATGCTTCTCACGCATGTGAACTCTGCCAACCCTGCAAAACATATTACAATTCAATTATCTGATGTAGCTTCTTTTTTTGATGCATGCAATGAAATCTTACCCCTGTGACATCAAGTTAGGCCATTCCTTTCAGTGCAGTGAGGAATTATCCAGTGGTTTGGTTTATAAGAACTTTCACAGATTTAAAAATACATGTAATTAAACTTTTCGAAGCAAAATTTTAAAATGTTTTTCTCAGTTGCATTGAATTACTCTTTGATATTTGCCTGCCTTATTAAGCTCTTTTCTCATCATATGTCATCTTCTGTGCTGTCAAGATGCAGTGTGAATTTCTTCGTGGCAGTAAACAAAATTGCAGAAATTTGTATTTGAGCCCAGTTATGATTTCATTCCTTGATCCAGCAGAAAGAGAAAAAGATATAAACCATGACAGAGAAAACTTGTGTTATTATACTATGTAATTTCTAATTTGGGACAGCAGACTGAAAGAAAATAATTAGAAACATGTGCATAAATGGCTTAGGGGTTCAGTGATGTTTCTTCTTGATGTGACAATTTTGACACAAAAGGAAAGGACTTTGGATGTTGAAATGCTGAAAGATATGCACCTGTAATCTCACCAAGCTATTGTCTGTATAACAGGAAGAGGCAATGGGAGTTTTTTGTGTTACGTCCCTTCTTCTCCGATGGTATATGAGTTAACATGGTTCCTCATGACTAACAAATAATTAAAATTTATGAAGTAGTTGCAAAATTGCCACACCTCTTCCGGTCATTTGAGGCACCAGTAGAGTTTTCCAGTGAGTACAGCATTGCTGGAAATGAGATCCTTTTCCATTTTTTCCTCAGGCAAACTCTCTTTACATCCAGGAAGCAACATTGACATTTGCCTGAGAAGGCAATGAATAAAAATAACATCTGATAAAGGCAACCTGGATTCAGTCAATTGTGTATTTAAAATAACATGTCCCATTGCGTGGTGGTCTTGAATTCCACCAGCCGAGACAAGTAAATGGCCTCATGGGAGGGAGTGTACCTCCCTAAGTGGGCAAAGTTAGGTTGACAGTAGATGCAAATATGGGTTGAAAATAGGACAAGATCTTGAAAGGAGTCTGCAGGTTTAATGTCTTGCTCCGTCTCTGTTGTGGTGTTTACTTACATTGAGGAAATCGTCATCTTAAAAGAGCTTCTTTTCACACCTGCTTAAGCAGTCCTTAAGAGCAGCCTGAGATTCTTGTTCCACCTCATATTTTTTCTTCATCATGCAGGAATTAATTGAGTTAGCATTTTCCAAGATGTGTTTCTTCCTCTTTTTTGTGTTGTTCTATCCAGGAATCCAGTGGGATTTATCAAGTGTCCCAAGCTGAAGCACTATAGGGCTTGGGTGGATCTTCCAGTCTGTATTGACTTTCTAGTCTCTGATTGGTCGGCAGCAGAGTTGTAAAGCACAGCCAGAAGAGAATATTGTGAGAAAAAGGGGAATATCTTGTCAGAATCTTGCTAGTTTTATTATTTGTTGTTCTGAATGCTTCTGAGAGGTGACTAAAAAGCCATTCAGAAACCGGCATGTGTCATGAGACACCCAAATGTTCTTCTGTAGACTTGCCTCAGGAATTTTGTATTCCTCTAGCAGTCTTTTTGACCAGTGCTTGCAAACCTGCATGTCATGTGTCTCCATGCCTGACCAGTGTCTTTGAAGTGTTCTGCTCAGCAGGTTGCCCTTCTGCCGTGCTGGAGATCCCCAGTCACAGGCACGCGCTGATACACTGGATACAGGAGAAAGTCAGGACATAAACATACATGTTGCCTGCAGCTTCTTCAGCTGGTTGTGTCACTTCTGCTTCACTTCTGATGAATGAGAAAAGACTGATAGATGAGCAGTTTTCTGGAGGGAAAGAAACAAGAGCAGAGGAGAAGGGCATAGGAAGACATGGGCAAAGGGAAGGAGGAGGAGAGGGCTGCGAAGTGGCAGGGATAGAGCAGCCTGAGCTTGGGGTATCACAAGGAAGAGCTGAGCAGAGGGCATGTGTCCAGCCCTCCAGATGGGGAGAAGTTAAGTGGTCATATGGAGAAGGCATTGGCCTAAGAGTGTGGCTGGAAGGTCCTGAAATTGTATAGGATGGTAGGGTGGCACATAAAGGACTTCTGGGATAAACCAATACATATGACACATTGGTGTGGAGAAGAAACCTGTGCTTATGTTTGTCTGACATGATGTCCTTGAAGCTGAAAAGCAGAGCAAGATGGTAACCTTATGAATGTGCAAAATAAAGAAAACTGGAAGTGGTTTTCATAGCGCAGATTGTAGATTTTGTCAAGAATTACTCTTCTGACAAATTGAAATTTGTAGATTTTATCAGTTTATGCCTCAGTTCATTGCCTGGTGATTCAGAGAGACATTTTAGATGCTGTTGCCAATAGCAAAGTGTAGCTGTAACAAAAATTAAATCCTTCTGACCTTCTAGTATCTTTTTGGTATGGCCTTCCTTCAAGGACTAGCTTTCTTTTCTTTGAGCATGCCAGGAGTAGCAGAGGTCAGTCAGGGACTAGAACCATTAGCCAGGCTTGATTGTAAAGGCTGTCCAAAAAGTTTTCCTTGTTGAGAAAGTGGTACTCTCTCCTCTGCTAGAAAAACCTACTTGTTTCTCCCATGTAGATTCTGTACCTCAAAAAAAGAGAAGTAGAGGAAGGACAGGAGGGAAAGAGAAAAGGGAGGGAAAGAGATGGAGAAGAAAAAGGAAGGGAGTAGGATTAAACTTCTTGCCATTTTTATTACTGCATGCCATTTTCATTACTGTTGTGTAGCTGGGATAGTGACAGAAATTTCCTCAAGAATACCTTCGACGGAGGACACCAATATCATTTTTCGGTTTCTGTCTTCCTGCTCTGTTTCTGCTTTCCCTGTGGCGCTTTACATCCTTTGCATTCTTTTCAGCAATTCAGGGGGTCTGTACCTTGCCATGCAGACTGTAAAAAACATTTTTCAGCCCAAATCATAATAGTTAAAAAGGAGACAGAATTTTTCTGCCATGCTGCCCCAAGATACCAATTATTTTAATACAACTTCAAGCAAAATTAGAGGGAAGACTTTTTATTGGAAAGGAAGGTGCTTTTTTTTATTTCTTTATTGGTCCAAACAAAAGCAGCAGGTATCTGGGTCTGTCCATTTCTTTTTCCACAGATTATTACCGTAGAGATTTTATGTTAGACATAACATAAAAAGTACAAACAAGTGGTTACCGTGACATTGCTGTGCATCTACGCTTAACAGCATAGTTGTCTTCACTTTTCATTCTCTTTATTTAGTAATTTATAGGCTGAATGTTTTTCTAGCTTAAGTACTGGAATTCAGGTTTCATGATCATCACTTCTAGTAATTGCGTGGCAGCAGCAGAGATCAAATAGTTATGTTTCTGAAACAGCTCTTTGTTTAGTCTTTGTTTGTGCCTCCTTCTCTATAGCTCCACTGTGGAGACAGGACGGAGGGTAGCTTCTGCATTTTCTTTGCTCACCCCTCCCCAGCAGGTCATGTGGATGTTTCTCTGACATGGGCAGTTTGGTATCACAGCCTTGCAGTAGCATTGGCCCTTTTGCCTCATCCAGGTGAGGTTTTTCTCTCTGGTGCAGCACAGATAACTGTTCTTCACTGGAGAACATGCCACACCATGGAGCAGGTTGTAAACTTTTCCCTTCGTAACCTAGCCCTTTCTGCTAGTCTTAATGATTTTTTAATTTTATTTTTTTTTTTCAGCTGTGGGGAAAAACATTTTCCCTGCTCTGAAAAGGGTTCATTCAGCCTTCCTCTACTAGTTCAAGTGGCTGGTTTTCTGCTGGCTTCTGAACTGCATTACAAATCGCAATCTGGAAAAAGTTCTAACACGGTTCCAAGTCTTGCTGCTGAATTTGGATACGTTGCCGGGTCTTACTCTGTAGCTCATCCTTAACAACTGACAAAATATTTACTCGGCACAGTGCAGAAAAGGCAAACTTTCTCCAAAATATTATACAGAGTTGGAGTCAGAACACAGACAATGAGGCAAAAAATTGGACCTGCCCACCAAGACATTAGTTGAATCATTTTCCAGAGTGTCATGAGAAAGAGCTTCATCAAATTGCTGGGCTGCGTAGCTGCTTCTTTCGAGATGGGAGTGGAGAGGGCAGCCAGGTCCCCAGTAGTGAGGACAACATATTGCAGATACTAAAGTATTAAGTGTATATTTGCATAGGCAGTTCCAGCAGGGAACATTTTTTTCCACTTATTAAACAGCTACTTCATAAAAAGGTGGTTTCCCTAAACTGGTGTCCTGTGTTGGGAATGAACAGTAAAATCACTAACCCAAGCTGGATCAGAGCGTTGTTTCCATTTTGGTACTTCTTCTGTGTTAGTTTCCCCCTGGGGAAAGGATTATTAAACTGTTAGACCCACACTGGAGTTGGTGAAGTGTGGTGTGCTGTGCTGTTCATCTCTTAATGTAGAAAACATGGGTTTAGTAGTATTTCACCCCTCTTTTTTTGATAAATTGTAGAGGGGGCAAAAGTAGCAAATTGTCTGCAGCCCAGAAAAGCAAATAGTGACAAAACTGAAAGCCTACCAGTAGATTTTTGTGCTTTTATGGTGTCTTTCTATGATACTTTGCAAAAGTGCCTTCTTGGTGTTATTTTTCATTGTCTTTTTGACAGTGGTACCTCACTGTGTTTCAACCAGATAGCACAGCGTATCTCCAAAGACAAGATCACACCTCACCCGATACTTAAATGCAGCATGCTGCGGTCAGTATTTCTGTCTGACTCCTTGTTTTCAGTGTAGCTATTACAGCTACAGAGGTTTGGAGGGAGGGGACACGCATGAGGATTTTTTTTAATCAATAGATTATACTTTCGTCTTTGCTAAAGCAGTCCACATGAATTTGCATTCTGGATTGACTTGTCTACATTCCTGTCTGTTGTCATCTTTAGTGAGCCCCTAGGAAAGCAGATTCTTTGATTGATCCTCACCAGTCTGGACCAAAGGTGTTTCTAAGGCTAGGGATAACCTGCAGCTTTCCTAGGCAGTGCAAAAGCAAGAGGACTGTCTAAGTTGTTTAGAAAACCTGTGAAGATTGCTTGGCTCTTGGGCCTCTGAAAACCAGATGTGGATGTCCTGCAGCTGACTCTGTCTTGGAACTCACAACATTGAAATCAATTGTAGAGTGGTTTTCAGCTGCCTGCTTTTTTTGAGATGCTGTATAACCTAAGGAAAACAGGGCTTTTCAGGGTTGTTATTTTAAATGTTCTATTTATGTTACAGAAAACATGACAGTCCCAGTTAATTATTGATTCAGTTGCTGACAAACTGGAAGCATGAACAAAAAAAGGAAAATAAAGTAACCCTTGGAAGGATTTTGTCAATTATAAGTCCTCCAGGGATGCAGCTGAATCGTTATTTTTATATGAAACAAATGGGGAAAATTCTTCACTGCATTGAATATAGTATTTTATTGGTAAATAGGAGCAGCATACCCACAAATCAACTAACATTTCCTCAAAAACCCAGTTGAGATGAAATAATGAAATAACTATCCAAATTGCTATTATCCCATAAAGCAAACTATCCCTATTCAGGAAGCATGGAATCAGATAAAGCTTAAACAATTGAACCATTCCAGTTGTGTCAACCACATTATTACTGCTTTTGTTTTGGCATTCTGTTTTATCAAAGATTGAGATATTCAGAGAGCTGCACAAAAAGGTTTGTCCACATCTGTTTGTTTCTTAATATTAATGGAAGATCTGTGGCCAAGCCTCTGCCAACTCTTAAAAAATAACTGCAAATCAGGGGGATAGGTGGAAATGGGAGGTGAGAAGGGGATGTCCCAGAAAAACACCTGGAATTTTGCCAAAGAGAAGCAGGAAAGTTATTTAAACATTTGGTCACTCTCTTTTTATCCAAAACACCTGGAATTTTGCCAAAGAGAAGCAGGAAAGTTATTTAAACATTTGGTCACTCTCTTTTTATCCAGGCTTCAAAAATGTATGCTGATGTGATAGAGAAACACTGGCCAGTTATAGAGACACATTATTTCCTTCCTATTGTGTGTGAAAACAAAAACACACAGAGGAATTACCAAAACCCAACAAGAACAAAAAAGAAAACCTTTCTGTTACTGTCAGTTTCTCTTGGTAATTGATACAAAGGTCACATTTTCAGTTCTTCCTCAAGCAAACTGCATTAGTGGATCTTGAAAATGTGTAAGAATCTAGGAAAGACAAAAACTGGGTTTTAGTGTTCTACAAGGGAAGATCATAATATGCCAGTTCTGTATCATCTGAAAGAAAAAATAAAATGGCTTACATGCCTATGCAGTGCTCTCAAGCAATTGCCTTTATAATGTCCTATAGTGCTAGTGCTGGTTAAGGACTTGACTTTGCCTCCCTTGGCCCAGCGCACTTCAACAAGGTGGGCTATGTAGCAAGGGGAGGGAAACTGTAGCTCACAAGTTTCATTGCTTTGCTCTATGCTGCATTTGGGGATGGGATGTGTGGAAAAGGAACTGGGAAGTAGGTGTAAAAACCCTGCTCTTCTTTGCCTTTTTTCCTGAAGAGTTTTAAGAAAATGCTACTGTTATTACTGTGTTTTTTATAGTTTGTTGTTTCCTCACTACCCCCAGCTAATACTTGTTGAGAAAAAAGAGGGAAGAGAGTGTGTATTGTTTGGTTTGATCTCACATTTTTAGCTGTAGTGGCCAAATAGTGGGAGAAGCTGAACATGGACAAGGCTGTTGGAGCAGTCCTCCTGTAGCAAGGAAGTATCTTGTGGCAGAGGATAGCAAAGACCTTTTCTCCACTACAGCCACCATTTGCCAGCCCCTAGCATCACTTTATGTCTGAGGCTGATTTAGAAGAAATGTGACAGAATCTGTGGTAACTGACATATGTGAAAGCTGTCTCTCTGAAACTTTTGCTGCTGTGGCAGTGTTGGTTTAGGTTGCCCGATGTCACTTCCTTTCTATTCTGAGGTGGATGTGGTTATGCTGCAAAAGTATTTTTGTCATTGCAGGGTATTTTGGTCCAGGAACCTTCTGCCAACATAAATTGTCTGTGCAGAGTTAGGGTTTAGTAGAGTATCTGTGTAGCTACATCTTTTAGTCTACATAACATTTTGGGAACTAGTGGCTCTAATTATGACCAGGTAGTGCCAAAGAGAAGGGTTCGTATGTTTGCACACCAGCTTTTGCTCTGTGGTATGCTGACTAGTGCTTGAGTGAGAACTGAGCCCTTACTGTCAGTACCTTCAAATTCAGTACAGCAGCCTTACTGTCACCTTCTGCACAGCTGCTTGGCCATGACATGGGCAGCCTTGAAACACATCTGTCAGCCTGATGAGAGAAGATCGGGCATCAATTCAATACAGTGTTTCTGTTTTCCTCTCCTTCATAGGTCTTGTCCTCCCCTTATAATCCTACTTTGTAATGAGGGTGGTGGTACATTAGTGGCATCTATCAGTGGAAAACTGTGATCTGAAAGAAATTAATACCCATACTCAAAGATAGAAATTACCTAATACTCATTTCTAGTGCTTGAAGTGCTTAAAATTCACTTTGTCCTGCTTATAGAATGAGTTCTCTATATTATGGCAGTGAGACTGTTTCTGGTATGCATATTTTAACTTAAAATGTGTTTGACAATCATATTATTGTATGTCAATTGCTGGAGCAATCTAGTAAATTCCACCTAAAGACTCAGACATAAATATAATTGCCCATAATGAAAGCATATATCTTTTCATCAGCAAGTTTTAATTCTGAAGTTTTGTACCTCAGACATTAATATCTTAGTGCTAACTGTTTTCATATATAGTATTTTGGTTTTACTGAGACACATTATAAATGTATCTTTTGCAATTAGAAATTTTCTGGAATCTCTATTTGAAAAGCAGCATGGAAGATAATCTTAACAAAAAAAACAACAGTAAACAATGAAAGAGCACATAAAGTCAGGAACTGCTGGCTGGACTGCGAAACTGTCGAATTGTGCTTTAGTTCAGTAGTGCCCATTTATCAGTTGAGTTTTTCAGAATTTTTAAAAGTGGTAGAAATGTGGGATATTTTTCTGTACTTATATTTATTCTGTCACAGTATCTGTCATCAGTTCTGTTCATACATGTAGAAATAGATTGCTTTGATGGTATAAAATTCCTGGAAGAGACTACATTCCCTTTTTACCAGTGCCTTAACTGGCTGATTATGTCCCTGGTAAGAGTTACCAGAAATCATCTTAAGCAAGATTTTTTTCTGACTTCTTTCCTTTTTCCATCTGGAAGCTGCACTTGAACATCCTTTAACTTTCATGTTAGCTTACATGAGCTAAATCTGACATGGCAAGTAGCATTGTCATCCTTAACTTCATATCATCATCAGTTGTTCCAGCTGGCATCAAGATCCTTTAAATGTAGTAGGTTTTGTCTGCCCAAATCTTTTCATGTCAAGTTATTTTATACATATTAATAGACAATGATTTTGTGGTACAGACAAGGCTGACTTCAGCTGACTTTTTTTCTTGTTTTAATATAGAATTTCAGAGAAAAGAATCCTCTCTTAGCCCAGATGTCTCCAACCTTTGCAGACCGTAATCTATTATGTCGATTACACTTTGTACTAACTTTGGAAGCTGTTTTATTTTTGCTGTGCTGGATAGCTGATCTGGCACATCCTCTTCTCAGTTTTCCAAAGTAAACCCCATCATTCCCTCACTGGCCATGGCCTATCTTGTAGCATTACCTTAATTATTGCTTGGAAGTTAGTTATGTTCATGCCAGCCCATGATTTTCTGTTCTTGTTTCATAATCAGGTATTTTTTAGGGTATAGGAGCACAAGTGATGCAACTTCAACCAAACAACCCTACCAGTGTATAAATCACATTGGTTGGTCGTTAGCAATGGTCCTGTATGTACCTGGGAGTTCTGCTTTCAAACTTCAGAGAATTTCTTTCTCAGCTTTTTTGTTTGAGTTGGTTTTAACTTGAAACATAACTGGGACCAATAGTGCATTGCTACATATTGTAAAATGAAGCAACAAGTCCCTGAAGTTAACATAGTTGATGAAGAAAATGCCAGCTACGATGTGGAAGTTACGTCATCCAAGCCTGCTATTAGTAAGCATGCTGAAAAAATAACCTTAGAGGAGGATGGTGGAGATGTGATGGACAAGCTGGTAAAAAATCCCAGTGACAGTGGTGGCTGAGTCTGGTGGATGATTCCCATTTGAAAGCCCTGTTTCGTCTTCTGATGTGCAGAGAATAAACCAAACATTAGGTACCAAGAACAAAGTAACAGCCTTGTTTTCATCCTGCTCATGAACCTCAGAGACAGATGGCATCACATCATCAGTATCCTGTATAAATCTTCTTCCACTCTTAAACTTCATCAGCAGTAGTAATAGGAAACGGGCAAAGAGGGAAAAAATGGTGACTGCTCTGAGATAGTATCTCTCTTTAAGGTTGATTCCATGATGTCTGCGTAATTTCTGCTGTCTTTGAGCTAGAATATAGATGCAACAATAAGCATCCCTTTTTAATGTTAACAACTTATGCTGTGAATTCTTATTTTCAAAACTTAAGTTTGATGGATGGATGGCAGGGAGCCCACCCTCCCTGCAGGAAGTTTCCCCAAACATGTAGGCAACTTCTCAGATTCCTCAGAGAGAGGAGGAAAAAATATTCCAATGGTATACTGAGCTAAGATTACATAAGAAAAACTTATTTTACTGAAAAGGTGACTGAACAGTGGATCAAGCTGCCTGATAGTCAAAGTGCAACTGGAGTTTGTGCAACCCTGTGCAACCTGCTCTACTTAAACCTGCTCTACTTAAACCTGCTCTGACCAGCAAGTTTGGACTAGATGATCTTTAGAGGTCGCTTCCCACCTCAGTGATCCTCTGATTTCAAAGTCACCTTTTCAAACATGGGTGAATCTTAGGCTCGTTATTTCCCTCATGTGGAAGTGGTATGTGGACTCTTAAGTGTTTTGTAAAAGTCTGTCCTATGCTTAGTAACTTAGAAAATGGATCTTTCAGGAGACAGTAGAGCAAAGTGGCAGCTATAATCAGATCTGATTCAAGGTGACCTTCTTTGCTTGGCTGCATATGACCTAAAAGGCTGTCATTTGGCTTTTTTCTCTTTTCTGACATGAAGAAGCATAAAAATGGTGAGTATCAGCATTGTTGCAAACCCAGGAAAGCAAAAAGCCAATGTGTACATTTGGTAACCTAAGGTTATTTGAGCAGAGGTTCTGCAGCATATCTAGGTAGGTTGCAGAGGTACATCTGACAGAGGTGTCAGGAAAAGTTCATTATAAGTACGTAGGAAAATTACTAAAAATTGAATGGGCAGTGGGAAAGTTTTAGCAGATGTTGTAGCAACATGCATTGCTGGCCTTGTGTGCCCTTGGAAAACTAGAAATCTTCTCCGTTGATTCAGCATCTCTAGTAGGTAGATGATGAAATGTCATTATTCTTCAAGCACAACATGCATGACCATCATTGTAATGGCCACTCTGGAGATATTTACAGCCTTCAAAGGCTACTGCAACACAGGTAAGGAAAGGCTTTTATCTGCTCCTTCATATCTGCTCTTTTGTATCTGGTGACAGGGAATTGCTTCTCACTGGCTACATGAGAGAGATTTATGGTGTTTACTGTCCATGAGTGCATGATATAACCTGTCTACCTCATGTTGTCAATGTTTAGCAGGTGTTTGGAGAGGCAGTTTGTACAGTGACTGGCTGAACTTCACCATTGAGAGATATTACTTGCGTTGGAAGAAGGCATTTGAAACAGCTCTTAACTGTATAATTAGTTAAGGTTGGTACTGTGCTTCTAACTGCTGTAGGTTACAAGATTTACTTTTGTGGTGTACTTGAAAAGGTGTCTTTGGTTATTTGTACACTTAGAAGTCGCCTCAATCATCGTGAGGGGTTTGGTCATGGGTCTTGAGAGGATGAGAAGGGAAATGGCGGAGGCCAAAGAGAAGTGTGGTATTTCCACAAATACTTTTTCATAAGCTTTTTTAAAGAACAGTGCCAGGAAGGGATGAAGAGAAAAGCACACGCTGAAGGGATATAGGAATTAGAAGGGAATCTTGTTTTCATGTGGAGGAGTTGGTCAGTGATATCAGATGACTTACTGGAAGAAAATGTTTCAAAACTTAGACTTGCAGAGGTAGCTAGGTAGTTTGTTAGCATTTGGGGAGAAGAGGCAGGCATGGAGACTGTTTGAAAAATCCTATTTTTTGGTATTTTTACTTTTTCCTCACCAGTTTGTTCTTTGCACTGAAAAGAACAGCAATCTTAGATTAAGGATGCTGCTGTCAGCACAATCATCAGCTCTTGGGAATAATAGCTGCCTGGGGACATGCTGAAAAACCACATGGCTAAACTCTAGCCTAAAAAAAATAAAATCTGAAAAGACCATGGCCCTGAACAAGGTGAAAATTGCTGAATTCTAGTCCGGTGCAGGTAAAAGCACAATGCCTAAACCTAGATGAAGAGAGGACAGGTATAAATAGGTAGTGGGTTGATCCAGTTGTGACAAGGGCTTACAGAGAAGAAGAGATAGTGTGGGTCATTGTAAAAGCATGATAGATGAGTATGGCTGGAGTCACAGAGCACTGAGGGTTTTTTTCCAAATGTCCCAGGCATTTAGGGTCCCAAACAGTAAGTCTGGATCTTGATGAGAATGTGGGCAGGATGGAAGAGATACCTGCTTCCCCAAAATTGCTGCACCAGCAAGTGAGCCAAGGACTCCATTTAGAGTGGAGCAACAGCACCTTGCTGGGATTAGGATAAGTTAGCCAACTTTAGGGGCATATGTTTCCCCCCAAACATAACTCTCACCTGACCTACAGATAAGCTGCTTTTGGCTGCAGATACAGAGCTTGGAATCCCACCCTTCCTCATCACCTGAAGAGCAGCTCAGGCAAACTTGCATTCACTGGCACAAAGAGGAAAGGCTGTTTCGTGTTCTGCCTCAAACCCATCCTCTTGGGAGGCAGGTGTCTTGTTGGTTTTGAGGGTTTTTTTCACCAATAAGAACAGCTTGAGGAAGTAGGGTTGCTGCAGCCCACAGAAGCCATTACAGACCTCAAGTGAATCAAGCCAGGTAATCAAACTAATAGTGAGGCATCAGAAAGATGAATTGCAATTATTTATATTGTGTGGCATCTAAAGTCCTCCACCCCCTCATGGTTGACACTGTGCAAAGCACACCATAGAGGATGATCCTTGCCTCACCGTCTTGCAGTCTAATGAGAGGTTGGACTGCTGCAACTTCCAGAAGTGGGAGCAGGGCTGAAGTTTACTAGCTGAGATCAGTAGCGCTGTTCACTTCTTGAATTACTTTGCTGTTTACAGGTCCACCAAAAGTTATGGTAATTGCTTATGTGGCCAAGCTGTTGCATGGCACAAGAGCATCTGTTCATACTTCAGAGTACTAGAGCATAAATCCTTGTTGAAATGATCTGCTTGTCCTGTTGTGTATTCCCAAGGAATCTAATTATATTGCCCATTTGAGTGACTTAATTTCTCCTGCTTTTTCATTCTTATGGACTTATCAAAATTTTAGTAGTTGTCGTGGTTTAGGCCGTAAAATCAGCCACGCAGTTTGTTCATTCACTTCCCCCTCCTAAAAGACCTGTAGTGGTTTCAGCCGTAAAACAAGCAGT
>JAOEHX010044234.1:13261-31777 GCA_025448015.1 Bolborhynchus lineola
AAAAAACGAAAAAACACAGTTCTGCACCGACAACCAAGAAGGAGAAAAACGACTGCTACCGCTGAACCCAGGACAGTAGTGATGTAAAATCTGGGGTTTATGATGATTATGACCTACTACTCTACAAAGAGAGTGAGGTTCTAAATAATGAATCATGAGACTGAAGGTTAATACCACTGAGATGACCACAGTGCAACCAAATGTTCTACCTACTGTGCATATGGAGCCGAAAATCTGTATTTGGATTTTTAGAAATGCTCTTTCTAAAAAAAAATCCGATAAAAACAAATCATCCCAAACATGGCTTTCTTGTACGTGTGAGCTGGGTTTTTTCTTACTTGTTGTCAGTCATGCTGAAACATGCTCAAATGATCAGTGATCTCTTCCAACTTTTACAATCAAAAATTAATTAGCTGTTTCAGGGACAGGTAGTGATTCAGATTCAGGATGTTTCTTTTTCCTCGCTACTCCAATCATGCACACCTCCGAACCTGCTAACAATATTTTGTGTAGGGCATCATACCAGTGATTTTCTGTTCGGCATTTCTGGTAAGGACAAGTTTCATGTGAATCTCCATTTCTCCATCCTGCTGTTGCCACTTGCAGTGTCCTTCCCTACTGTTCTCATTTCTTCCTTCCCACACACCTCCCTTCTCCAAAGTTCACAGCATGATTTCAACCTAAAGCCTAGCCCAGAGCTCATGTGCAAGAGGACATCAGTAGGATGTCTGGATGCAGTTTGCAGTCATGACATGTTGCAGTGACCATGATCCAACTTGACAGAAAGAATAAAGCTTCCCACTCAGTACTTCTCACTAGGATCCAGCAAAGATTGTGAGGCAACTTCATGGCTACCATGGGAAGAAGGTCTCTGACATATGGTCATAGCCCTAAAGGAAGCTAAAGTGTAGACACAACATCAGGAATGCTTCCTGCAGCGTGTTCAGATGCAAAATTAGGTTCTTTCCCAGCAAATCCAGGAAATGTAATGGGCAGTCCTAACCTTGCTCACCTTTCCCTTTGTTTCCACTGCTTACACAATTCAGATTTAAGTAGACACAGAGTGCCTCTTAGCAACTTGTTAAAAACAGGATTCCTCCTGCAGTTCGTTTTTTCCTATCCACCAGAAGTTGCACAGTGCCCGTGCAGATACGTCTGTTCTCCTCCATGCCTCTACCCCAGTCTGCGAGGCTGCAGCCTCTGCTCTGCATTGGCATCCTTGCTTGAGCTTGGCATACGCTGTACACTAGGTAGTATGTATTAGTGTTCCCTTTGTGGTCAGGCTGTGTGAAAGCCCAGCAAAGAGGAAGGTAGTCACCCACTTGTGTTGATAGTTCTTCAGTGGCAAGCTTTCCCACCCTGTTGTCCCAGCTCTTCTCAGCCAGTTGCACCATATTTAGGGAAAATTTGAAGCTCGGCCAAGCTGACAGTCAAAGTTCCCCTCAATATAGCCTCTAACAGCAGGAGGCTCCCGATGGTGTTGTCATTCTCGTGCCTACAGCTCAGGCTTTTATTTTTTGCCCTAGCACATGGGATATGCTAAACACGAGATGAGAGAATGGGTGGTTCTTAGATATGCGTCATGAAATATGATACACATACAGATTTTGATTTTCCTTTACGAAGCATAGCAGCTGAAGCAGTGGTCCCTCCAGTGAAGTGTCATGGTTTCTAGTCTGCTTTTCTCTTTCAGACTGCTTGTGTATTCCTGAAACTTCTTCTATCTGAAGTACTCCAGGCTTTGTCTCTGGTAATCAAAACCAACCAGTTTTCTTTTTCCCACTTTCCTTTGAAAAATCACTGATGAGGGAAAAAAGTGAGAGTCTCTAAAAAGCAAATCAGGCAAGTTACAAAGTTTGCTAGCTGTGCGTGCAGAGTGGCTTCATTTTAGAAACTGAAACGCAGCATGGAATCAGCCTTTGGTCAGGCGTCATTTCCATGTTTCATTGCCACTGGTTTTGTCTTCATTAGTCTCCCTGGCAAATGGTCAATGTGTGCACCTGCTGATTGATTCGCTGAAGTTAACAACCTAATCTAGTGGGAGGTGTCCTTGCCCCTGGTAGGGGGGCTGGAACTAGGTGATCTTTCAAGGTTTGTTCCAACCCAAACCATTTTATGATAATATGATGTACTCTTCTTAGAGGGAAACAGTCACTGTAGGAAAACTTTACACAGCAGTCAAGAGCATTTTTAAGGGTTGCATAGGTTAAACTTCCCTTACTTAATCTTCAGTGATTGTGTTTCAGCATGTCTGTGAGCTCCATTTGCTGTAGCTATACTCAGTATTAATTGACTGTAACGTGGGTTCGAGAATTAGGCCTCGGTCCATGAGCTGACACTGAAGTTGTTGATGCCACTGCATCTCAGTCCGCAGCTACTGGAGCTGAGTATGGAGAGGAAAAAGGGACTGGCCAGTTCCATCAGCAGCTGAGGCTGGCTTGCAGCAACTTGAGCCTCCCACAAGGGCATCCTGATACTGCCGAGTAGCCTCTAATCCTGTCCTAGATGGGGACAGAGCAGGGACTGCTGGGTTCTGCAAAGCAGCTTTACACTGGCAGAATCCTTCACATAGAGGGATCTCTGGCAGCCTGAGCATTACTGCAGGAGCAGAAGGACACAAAGGCAGCCTGGTAGCTCCGAGGATCTGTCTCCCGGACTTCAGTAGGTGTGGGGGAAGTCTGGGGTCAGAGGCCCAGACCCAGGCATACCAGTTCTCTCTTCCTCTCTCCCATATCTGACTCCCATCTCCTTCCCACTTCCACAGCTCCTGGATGTTTGGGGAATCAACTGCACATTGCCTGCCTGGCTATCTGCCACGAGGGCATGGGGGATGAGGTCATGTGGGAAAATGGGTCCAGTGGAGCCAAGAGGAACGTGGAATTTGGACAATGGCCAAATTAAGATTACTTTTATATGGCCATCTGCACCTGTGTTTATGGGGGTGGGGATATCTGAGGCTGTCGGACTGACTCAGCAGTTGCACGTACAAAGGCTGGCAAGGTTTCTCCCCTCTCCTCTGTCTGCTCTGTGTCTCTGCCAACACCCTATCATTCCCATCCAGGTGCAAGTAATCTCTATTGAGAAATCAGAAAAACTCATCCCAGGAGATGACATGAGACTGATAGTGGAGTCATACACTGGCTATTTGTGAAAAACACGCCTGTCCTTAAAGTTCCGTGTCCTGGAACTGGGAGCAGGGAGAACACCAGAGATAGTTTTCTGAAAGCCCCATCCTGCTTTCTACAGAGTCCCATAAAAGGAGGGTCTACAGTTGCAATCTGCTGTCTCCACAGTGCCTGTGCTGACTTGTCCGTATTGTGGCCATCTCAGAAGGTCATTTTTAAGTCTCAGTTGCAGCTTGGTCCTATAATGCAAATAGAAATGGAAACCATTGGATTTGTTTTTGAACCACCAGAAGTGTGCTTGGACTTCTGAAGGCAAAAAAAGGCCAGATACATGTTCCAAGCAGCCTGTGCTCTTGAAACAAACCAAAAAAAAAAGAAAACATAGATGGATGTAGAAGAAAATGAGATATGGGCAAAATCAAAGCAAGAAAAATGCAGTTTGTTTTTTTATAAAGATAGATTTTGAATGGAAAAATGCTTGTAGTTAAGTTTGCCAAACAATTTCCATTACTTCCAACTTAATCATGATAAAAACTGTAGCCTGCATTTTTCCATGTGAGGAGTTACCTTCCTGCCTGAACTTTTCAGGAGGTAACTTCGGAACCACACATCAGCTGTGTATAAAAACTGGATCATCAGAAACCGTATCTTTTGACATCAGAAGTATTCCGGCACTTTCATCCTTAGACAAGGGGCTGTGTTTTGGGGAAGAGATAGTGTTGTATAGAGTTATGTCTTTTGCTGGTCTTTTATTTTCAAGCTATAGAGGTTTGGCTAACCTGCAAGCTTCTGAAGTCCTTAGTTGCCTCAGACTCTGGGCAGGCTTGTTAGAAGTGGGCAACTGGTTCCATCAGTCCTGCAGAGGTGATGCCACCTCAGCCCAGCCCCAGTGAGGACTGAATTGCACCCAGTCCTCAAAAGGACTGAGAAGGAAGGGCAACTGTGACTTTTGATGGCATTGCTCTCCAGATTGCTGGAGATTTCTGTGGTTGCACAGGAACTGCAAGTAGTGTATGTGTCTGTGCAAGTATGCCTTTCAGTGATTTAGCTCAAGATCTTGTATTAAGCAACATGGTTTTGTCTTCTTTGCAAGGTGACCAATGCTATTCTTGAATTAATGGTCCATTTTCTCTCCCTTTTTACCTCCATATTTTCCTTGTAGCATGCAGAGTAACAGAGATCAAATAAATCTACAGAATCTTAAACCAGCATGCTTTTCTAAAAAGTTGTTTTCAGCTTTGTTGCAACAAGCAGCAGATTAAACTAATGTGATATGTGCACAGGCAGTCAGTTTTGTTGCCTGTGACAAGTGAAATACCAACATTAGGATGATTTCCTTGTGAACCTTTTGCAAGAGGCATCTCTTCCTAATCAGGACTCAAGTCATTTCATGCCTTTGTGGCACTGAGACATGCCAGAGTGTTGGTCCCATGTTCCTTGAGAAAGCCAAACTTAAGCATAAGACCTAAAATCTTAAACTTTTAGAGGTGGACACATGACAATCTATTGCTTTTGAGTTGTTACAAACCTGGTTCTTCTGTGCCCTTAACCTTTTTCTTGGTGGTATCCAGTGAGTGTGGGGGAGAAGAAAGGAACAACTTCATGGAAATAAGTGGATAAGGATACAGCACAGAGATTGTTAAGGAATGGATCTAAAGCTCCTTGTGAGTTGTTGGGACAGGAAAAGGCTGACCAGGAGGTCTGGGAACATGCAAGGAAGAAACGGCAGCAGAGAGGGGAGTCTCTGACAGGGAGCCAAAAAGGAGGTGAGGATTGAAGCCTGTGAACAGACTTGACAACACGGTGAAAGGCAGAAGGGGTCAGGCTTAGGGTTTCCAGGGTACCTAGGACTGTGGGTATTCCTGTGAATCCCAGGATGCAGCATTTCCTTCCTGAGTCTTAGCATTAGCAAATAGCTGTGAGTCACAGGAGAAAAGTGTGCCTTTTCAGCTTTTCCTAGTAACCAGCCTTCTTCAGCTCTTAGAATAAAGGCTCTGCTTTAGACAGCGTGTGCACTACTGATACAGGGATTTATAGGCCCCATGTGCCAAGAGTGAGAAACTGAGAGGTGGCTTTCATGCCTTCTGGGCACAGTGGATTGATAGGAGTCAGCTGAAATAAACCCAGGAACTCAGTTTGCTTCCAGGCAGCTTTAGGGAAGGGGTCACTGAACTCAGACCAGCACTGGCTGGTGCCATTTCTCTTCAGATCAACTGCACTGAATTCTTTAAAAGCTATAATTATTTTTTAATTCATTGGTCAGCTTTCGGGGAACAACACAGGACTTTCAAGCTTCTCTCCCCCAGCCCTTCAAAAAAAGATTATACAGTGATTGAAGTGAATGTAGGCAGCAATACTGCTTGTGCCTCTTGGTTTGCAACATGGGAAGATTTTCCATATGTATGGAATAGGCCTCACTAGCTTCTACACCCTCCTCTGCATTGCTATCAACTAAGGTAAATCAGGGACAGGCAGAAATTGAGAATGCTCTAACAAGCTCCTTGTCTATAATGGCTCTACTGTCTTTTGGTAGGGTAGATAGCAACCTGACATGGAAGTCATGTATTGCTCTCACACTTTAGCTCTCTTCATTACGAGGTACTTGAAATAGTGCTAATAATCATGACCTCAGAATTACCAACTTCATGTTATCTACCATGGAAATTCCACTACCTCCAGTGAGGTGGTTGTGTTACCCAGAAATGAACTGCCAGAGAGAAAATGTCCAAGTAAACAAACATATGCTTAGTGACCTAATTAAGCAAAATGTTTATATTCTATTCAAGTAGAGACCATTTCCGTTTATTTCCTGCTTTGCATTTTAATTTTGCTGTCAGAAGTATAAACAGCTGGCTGTGGAGTTTTGGCTCTTAACAACTAACCCTGTCAGAACTCAAAAGTGCAATTAAGATGTGAGGTGTCAAGCAGTGTCAGCAAACCTTGCTCTTTAGAGAAACGTGCAAATGAAAATTACTCACCTGATCTCATCTTAGTTCCCTATATTATTTTCCACATCATCTACTGACTCAGTTAAGTAGCCTATACACTTAGGAAAGGTGAAGTGTTTTTAATAAAGTTCATTATTCAGTTCATTGCAATGTATAAGAAAATAGCCACAATGCAATGCTTTATCATAATTTCTTGGGTGATATGAGAGCAGTGGGGCTTAATAGCAAAGCAAAACTGTTAATAGAGCAAAATTGTTTGAGGGCAGTTCCTGCCAGGATGCAGGGTTGTGCTGCCAAACTCAGCATGGCCTCAAAAAGAAAAGGCTCTCCACATCTCTGCCGGTGGATGTGCAGAAGTGAGGCATAAATAGGCATGCACAGTAGGTCTGTGCACAGCTTAACCCAGGCTTGTACCTCTATGATCTTAAATGTCCAAAAGCAACATTTAAAAGTGAGAAGAGTGGTGTGAAATTGATGGGGAAAGGCAGAATTCACCAGCTAGGAGGACAAAGATGGAGAAGTTTGATGCCATGGGTATATAAATAAGTGCAACCTGACAAAGAAGCAGCATTTGCAGGATGTGTTGTCAGTTCTTTTTCTAGACAACATGTTGGTTACACATGGTAGCAGAGTGTAGTAAAATGGCATCTATTTATATGTAAGTAATTAGGGAAGCATGCAGCTTTCAGAAAAGAACATGCATTTAGTCTCATGCTGTTGTTGTGGTCCTGCTGGTGAAAACTGACTGCTGTTTGAACTGCCCATCAGCTGGGGTAGTCTTGGAAGAGCAGCACAGGTTTCACTGAATATATTCCCAGTTGGTCTGAAGCTTGTAAAATCAGCACTAGAAATTTCCGTCAGTGACAAAGTTCAGCTCTAAGTCAGTGATGTTACACAGTTTGGGGACAGAAGGGGTCCATATGTACCGGTGCATGACTTCATGCATATGAAATAAACATTTATTTATTTATTTTGTCTATTGGATTTGCTATAAATCACTTAAATAGAATAGTAAGAAAGCATGCCCTGCACTGTAAGTAACAGAGGAATATATTTGCAATCATCATAAAAGAGTGCTGTTTCATTGAGATAAATCACATCAGTGAGTTCATCAGTTAACCAGTTAAACATTCATGAAGCCCAGTGAGTGGTTTATAGTCACTTTGAAGTACGGTAGTATGGTTATTTATATTAATAGGCATATAGTAGCTTTTTAATAATGCACAGGAATACAGAATTTGTATAGGTATGTTTGTGTTTGTATACATATTTATACACTTACAGTTCAATAAATAAACCAGGAATGCAGCCACCCTCATGTTCAGCTCTTATTTCCAGCCTTTCAGTGTGAGTAGGATCATCTGAGCCAAACGTGAGGAAGACCCTTCCTCTTAGACCCTGCTGCTTGCATAGGAGAAAGCTTCAGTGGTGGTGGGGAAGTCTTTTAAATTAATTCCTCAGGCTTCTCCCATCCTCGATCTTTCCTCTTTTGATGTCCTCAGATGCTCCCAAGGACTTTGGGGGCTGTTTGAGCTCAGCTCAGAGCTGCCTGCCAGTCCCATTGGGTGCCATTTCCTCTTCAAAGAGCTATTCCTGCAGCTGCTCCCTTCTGCGCAGGGAGCGGAAGCCTTTGAAATTGCTGCAGCTTCACTGCACAGACTGTTGGAACAGCTCGCATCAAAAAGGAGAGGAGGAGAAGTGCTGGTATCTGTTTAAATTAATTATAGAGGCTCCGGCACAAATGTGAAGGCAAGCAGAGAGAGGAGACCTGATTTGTGGGGTACTTCTTAGAAAATCGATTGCTAATCTGTGCATCGACTTTCTGCTCCCTGTGCAGAATGAAGCAGCCGTGCCAAAAATTCTTTTAACAGGAAATACTCTCCAATGGGACAGACAGACAATGAGTGAGCAGCTCAATAGCCGCTGCAGTGCTGCTAGGTAGCACCATGGGGAGGTTAAATCTTCAACTGCTTTAAAAATGGTGTGGTCCAAACCTATAAACAACATGAGCAATTCACTTTAAAAAGTACTCTTGAGACATCATAGCTTTACTTTCCGGCTGAGCAGTCTCTGAAGCTCCCTGATATACCTGAGGGACCTGTGTGGCCCTGCAGCAGCCCAGAAACTAGGCACCATAGAAGCTCCCCTTCTCTCTCAGGGTATGTCCCCCAGCAAGTGGGAGGTGCTGCACAGAGTGCTCACACATGAGCTATGGGGAATAGGGTATCTTCAGGTGAGCATAAGAAGAGCTTCTTAGCCCCATGATGAAGACTGTGTGAATTGTCTAGAACATGCTGGAAACCAAAAAGATTGAAACAGGTTGGGGTATTTTGGCCTTCAAGTCAGCTTTGTTACTTCCAGGTGTGATGGAAGGGAAGATAAATCTTTGCCTATGTGAGGCACTGATCAGACTGACAGTGTTAAACTGTTCCGACCAGGAGAGCTGGAGAAGGCCCTATGTACAGCGGAGTATTTGCACCCCTCCCAGTAGCCCTCTCAGGCTGAGGCTTACAGCAAGTGCCTGCAGTTCTGTACTTCAGATGAGAGAGAGAGAGCGATTATGCAGCATCCACCTTGAGAGGAGTTTGAGCTACACTGTCCTTGACTGTGTGGTGCCAGCATCCTTCATGTGAAGTCACCAGAAGCAATGAGCTTAGGTTCAAATGTTATGCTAAAAAGTGAGTTTGCCCTTAGCTGTAAGATTAATCAGAGGTTTTGCCTGAAAGGAACTGACTTACAGGAAAATGCCTGTTCTGCATGTCTGATTAGAGAAAAGAGGCAGTATTTCCCCCTTTTTTTTATTCCTTTGGCCTGTCTTACCCTGTGTACGTAGAATATTCCATGGATACTAGCTTAGCAATAGTAGTGCTGGTGCTTTCTTACATATGCTTTCAGTCACACAGGCAGTCTTTGAAAAGAGATGTATTGTGTTTGGTTACTTCACACATTCCTCAGCCATGGTTCAGATCTGCTGTTGCTATGTTTTAGGGTGCTCTGGGGACAAGGTGACAACAGCAGAAACTGATCTCAGTGTCAGATGCAGGATGGATCTTGTGCTGTGAACCTCTTAGCCATTATCTCCTCATTCACAATTTGCTGCTTGAAAAGAGGAAGCAGCCTTTTAGCCACAGGGTCTCTAGTTCCTTGTCTCAGCTATGGGGCTTGAGTTGCTGCTAGTTTTACAATCATAGCAGAGTTGAATATGAGGAGATGCTGGAATAATGCTGTCTTGACATCTGAGGATCAGGAGAGGTTCAGCAAACTCCTAAGGTGTATGCGCCACTTCAGGAAAAGTGACTACACTGGTATTAGTCAGTAGCTAGTATTTAGGAGGCCAAAGCGGGGTTCTGAGCTCCTCATACTGAAAGAAAGTGTTGAAGATGCTGGACTTGGATGCTTCTGGAGTTGCTGGCCATGGATGAATACCATTTACAGAAGGAAAGACATTTTCTGGATTTGGCTTGCAGAGGATTCTTCTCCCATGCTTTTGCTGAGCTGTGAGGCACAGGTTACTTTGGGGGCAATAATGGAGGTGGCTTTTCTCATAATTTACCAGTCTTAATAGCATATTCTGTCTGCAGTTTTTTTTCTCTGCCTGGTACATTTGGCTGTGCTAAATCAAAGTGAATTTATAATCCTCTGCTTTTGGAGGGGGTGGCGGGAAGGCAGATGACTACAGTACCTCTTGCAGAATATTATTATAAAAGAAGTGTGAATTACCTCCTAGCCTCTCATGCTGTTGAAAAATTGACTTGAATGACATTTTCAGGGTGTTGTTTCTAAGACATTCAGCAATTGCCATTCATCCATGAATGGTTAGTGAGATGAATAACACAAATTGGTTTAGGATTCATAGGAGGAAGTGTTAAAAAATAACATTTGGCAAAAAACACTCGCTGTGCTAAATTCTGTTGTATATCTAAACTGCACCAAGGTTATCTTAGTGGTTTTAGATAATGCTGCCATTCTGAAAAGGATTATTTGAGAAGAGGCAACATCATTTCCATTTGTATGTGGACTATAAGAGTTATTTGACTGTATCAAATGCAATACAATGTTGTGACAACACGGCTTTGAGGGAAAAAAAGAAAGCTTCCCTTGCTTGCCATTCCTTAGGTAGGTAAAATGTAGCAACACTGCCTCTGAGTTAACTCAGCCTTTCAGCAAGCGAATGTCAGAATTCACACATGATGAAGAGAAAAGATGGAAAGGTGAGTAAATCTTACAGGACTTCATCGTTGGGTGAAAACCTTGAAGGTAATTGACCTTCCAGGAGGCACGTATATTTACTGTGTGCCTGCACATAGGCTTTAACAGAAACTTACAGCACTTTTCTTTCTGAAAATGTTACAAAGAGTTGTTGTACCTCAATCTACTTCATCAGGATCTCAAGATCCATGTAGCTCTCTTCAATACATGCTTACAGTGAAAACAACATATGCTATTTTGGAGGTTCATGACATTTTAAGATGGCTGCTATCTTAGTTTTAAAATGGTAGGAGTTTTATATGTGCGAGATACACTAATGTATTTCTGTGTGGAAGTTATTAAAGTGCATTTGTAAGGTACATCATTAAAGTGCATTATGTAACATGATGAGTTTTAAAATTTTGTACTGACTGGCACTTTATAGGTGGAAAGTGTCAAAAGCTGAATAGAATAATTAAAAGCTATTGCAACGGAAAATGAACTTCGGTCTTTACCTAGAACCTTCTTTCTCATAATTGTTGTCTAAATCTGTTTATTCATCAAAATGTAAACTTCAAGTGATATGGGTTTTTACAATTATGGGTTTTTTTCCTCCCATTTTATCCTTCTCCCCATGATTTTCCCTTTTTCATGTCTGCAAATGCAAAAAAAAAAAAAAAAGGTGCTATCCATAGACTTTCTTCATCTTTCATTCTCTCTCAAAAAGAGATTAAAAAGGAATGAAGAACTGAAACAGAAATGAGAAAATGCTGGAAGTCTGTGTATCTTCTCTTTGAAATATACAGCTTGTGTGTTACGTATTCAGCCTGTGTCAGCCTCTAGGCTAAGATGCATCCTACACAAATATCATTAGTAATGCGGATCTTTCATCTTATCAGGTTCCCAAAACTTAACATCTCTCCCAATGCAATCAATATAACAAATACTTTTCAATTCCGTACAGGAAGGACTGTTTTTTCATGCTAAAGGAATAGGCTCCTAAGGAAATGCTAAGAGCACTTAATAAAATGTCTTCTTCCACCTATCCTCTTCTGTAACGTCTGTTTACAGAGCTTGCTTTGACTCATGTGTTCTCCATCTGTTCTGTTATGTCTGTCTGTATGCTTTTACCTCACTTACACCTGCTTGAGATACAAGGTAAGGTGCCCATCTCTTACTGAGAAGTAAGTAGGGAGAAAAATAGTTTCTGCCACTAATTGCAAGAGCTGCTGTATTAACTGCAATGTCATATTAACTGCATTTTTCTGCTATATTAACTGCAATGCTCTGCATTTGTGATGTGCAGTGCATTGTCTCTAAGCGGTTTCTGCTCTTTGCCTCTCCCTTTATGTTCTCTGAGTGGTTGGTTGGTTTGGTTTTTGCCACTTCTGCCTTTTTCTTTTTTTCCTGTCCTTGGAAGACTGGGAAAATACTGCCTTTCACAGTCTTAAAAACACAAATGATGTGGTTTATGTACTTTTCTCCCATTCCACATTTTAAAGTTGAGTGTCCTTAACCAGGAATGCTTTTTCTCCAGTTTTCATGATCTGTCCACCTTGGAGGACTTCACAGCTGCACTGTCTCTGGAAAGCCTGCTTTTCACTGTGGTTATGAATGAAGTAGTAGCTTCTCTTGTGTCTGGTACTGGAATAGAGCATGAAGAAGGAAGACAGAATAGGACAAGGAATTTCTTCCCTACCAAAAGCCAGACAGGACATGCACTGGTGAAGCCCGTGTTAACATCCATCTTCACTCTGTGTGGCCCAAATGGGAGAAGCAGAGTAGCATCCAGGCAATGTGAGGCTGGAAGCAGAAAGGAAATGATTTTGTTGAGAAAACACAGGTGACAAATAAGAAAAGAAGGAGCCCTTCAGACGGTGGTGGCTCATTCTGAATAAAGTCAGGACTGGAGGTTTCCCTGCTCTGCATACAAACGAGGCTCCAAAATGGTAGTTGAAGTGATTTAGGATTCCTTAGAGGGCTTAAAGCATGGCATAATGTGCTGAAAACTGTTGCTGTAGTACAATTAATCTAATTTTTGTTTTTCCACTTTCAGTTTGAAAGACTATTAAATACATCTGGAACTGATAAATGAATGGACTGCCATTTGCAAATCCTCACAGAAAATTAAAGAATGTGGCTTCCTATTAAATGGGAGATTATTACTGCCCCAGTACAGGCAGCACATTAGCAATGAGTTCAGTAGAATTAAGGAGCTTTCTAACTGCTTTGACGAATAGAGTGCAAATGTCCTTGATGAAAAGCGAGTTTTAGCAAGATCTTCCAAGTATTTTCTTCTATTTCACATATATTTCAATCTCACTAGGTGCATCTCTTCTCCACAAAGGAATACTAGTAGTCATTAGGACATGTTTTCAACATCACTGGTCAATAACTTTACCACCAGAGCATGCCACAAAGTAGATTAAAACTCCTTTTTGTAAAAAAATGGCTTTTCAGGTGGAATCAAATAAATACTTCAATTATTTTTTTTATTTTAAGGGAAAAAACTAGAATTGTGGGTTTCTTTAAAGATTAAAAAAAAAAAAAAAAAAGAAAGATTTTTGTATTAATTCTCTCCCCACAGAAGCAGCGGTAAATAATTGATTTAATACAATGTCTGCAGTTCTTAGACAAGGATTTTCTGGATAGAGGAGCTGTTGACCTCTCCCAGATGGATAGAGAGAAGGCCTCTCCTCTTCTTGGCTAAAACAGTATATCATCTGTGAAGTATACACTGGGGCAAGTATATTGAAGAGCTCCTTCAGTCCCTTTCAGGTGAAGGCAGTGGTTGCAGCATTATGCCTCCAGTCACCAGCACCAGGCTGTGAAGTAGGGCTCAGGTGGGTGCCCTCATGCGTGTTCTCCCTGACATGGAAGAAGAACCTTCTGCCTCGTGGAAGAAGCTTGTGTCTCAGCTACCAGAAAAGAAGGACCAGTAGAGAAGGATCCAGGAGCAGTTCTAAATGTTGCCACTTACTTACTGTTTGCAGATTTACAGTTTTGATACCTCAGTTCTCTTTTTAAATCACTGGCAGTGCTTTCCTGCCTTACAGGACTGCTAGAGGTTGGTTGATGTTTGCTGGATTCCCAGCTGTCATGTGGGAGAGATGGAGTATTTGTTTAGACAGCAGTTGTGGCACAGAGGTTTGTAGTATGTTCATAGCCACCGTGAGGTCATCCGCTAATGTGGCTAGTCATTTCAGCCCCTTGATCCCATCTGAGGGTAGACTGGAGGAGGACACCAAAATGCAGTTTCTGTTAGCTTCTTCAGACTTGTATGTTTTCCTAAAGGTATTGTTGACATTTCCTGAGAAGGGGAGATTGGAAACTGTACAGGGACTCCTTCCCAAAAATCACTGTGGTGTTCCTGGCTCCCAAAGCTACTCCTGCATCCTTTCTGCTTCCCAAGATGTGCCTAGCTGAAGGTATGCCATGAATCCTTGAATCTCAACTGTGTGAGTCACTGGGATGCATGCTGCTAAGCCTGGGCTCAAATTCAGAGACCCTGTCTAAAGTTGCTGTGAAGCTGAAGTCCATTAGTTTTAAGCTCCCAGTTGTTCTCTGCTTTCACCAGCAGAGAGGGATCAGAACAAGAATAAATTTCACAGGCAACAGTCCAAGTATTCCTCTGGCCTTTTTGTGTTCCCTCTAGCATGTCTACATTGACATTTAGAGACGAAGGTGGGTTCACATTTAATATAAAGGTTTGAAATAATCTGCTTTGACTGGGGGCCTAAACTATTGGATTTTATCCACATAATTTTCTTCTCTTGCTGCCGTGAATGTATGAGGTCAGTACATTTAAGCTCATGAGTAGCTGTGGACTTCCTACCAGGACTGTTCTGACTTCGACCTCCTGACAGGGGCCGGTGTGGTGGTATGGGCTGCGCATCAAAAACATCACCAATACCCACATTCCAATACAAAATCCATCAGTGACTGCTTATCTCCTTGGTTTAGACAAGATGCTGTTTCTTTGCGTGCATTTCTTTGCTGGTAAAGTGCTTTTATTTTTTCTCCACTGTCTCACAGAAATGTTATAAGGGTTAACTGAAGTGTTCATAAAACATACTGACAATAAGAAGTTATTTTAATTATTAATAAGACTAATGTTCATACCACCATCAAGAAATTGCATTGTGGCAATTTCTGCTGATCCCGTAGTGGCTCTGGGTTATTAAGGAGTCTCTTCATGTACTTTTTGTCCCAGTTTGCTAAGAAGTCTGAGGTTTTGGTTTTATTTTGTCCTTTTTTCTTTTTTTCAGTGAAATGGCAAAGTGGTAAGTAATGATATTCCTAAGATGAGAAAGCAGTATCATGCACTGGATAATGGAGAGCTGTTTAAAGTTTAGGATTTGTCTAAGGACCGTAATATAGTGTCAAGTCTTTTTATAGTAGTTCCATGGCTCTTGGACATTTCGTCAGTGCAACAGGCTTTTCCTTGTGTTTTGATTTTGGTCAATAGTAGGGAGCATTAAGAAGTTGGTTATAGGACTAAAGAAGACTGCTCAACAAGGTGGGCTAATAGGTCAAGTGTTAGAACACTAATACCAGTGTACTGCCAGGTACCTTCTGCGGAAACATCAATGCGAGGTTTAGCAACCCACTAAAAACGTACTACAGCAGCAGCAGAGAAACAAAAGTGCTGAGCGCACAGTCTGGTGTGGGTGTGCATTATGTACCCTTCCTGCCCAGCACTGCTTCCAGTCAAGCGGGCTGGGTTCGATCACTTAGCTATTCTTGCTGAAAATAGCACTGGCGCAAGATACCACCTAGAAACTTGCAGAAGTGAATTATACACGTGACTGCCCCAAGCAGCAGTGCTTAACTGCTTGCTAGTGGTGGCTCCGGGGGTTTACAGGGAAGACAACCCTATTGGTGGGAAAAAAAATTACCCTGAGGAAGCCCGTGATGAATAAACCAGCAGTATTACAGAAATCTCTTCTTCTGGCGTGCCTTTGCAATGCTCTTAACTCAGTCCTCTATCAGACCTGGGAGAGTAGCTGCTGTCCTTGCTTTTCTCCACCGTATCATTGTCCTGACTTTGTGCAGACCGAAATCTAAAATCTCTGCTCTTCTCAAGAGATTTCCTTCTCTTGCCGAGCTTCCTGAGCCCACCATGCTGACTCCCACACCTGCACTCCAGCTGTGTGCACTTGGGGTGATTCTCTGGTCTTTCCCTCAGTAGTGAGGTTATCCTTACTGCTCTCTCCCAGTGCAAAATATCACTGCTGTGGAGCTGGACGGCACTTAATTAAATGTGCATTTTCCCCTTTCCAACAGCTGCCATTCTGCAGTATAAGGCCTCTGTCAATCAGATAGTCTCAGGCAGCTCAGGATTACTGTTACTCCTCTTCAGTGACATGAGTAGTGATCTTGCTTGTTTGTAAAGGTTTACTCTGCAGTTCTTGCACTTGTAGTCACTCTGAGTGTTTTAGTTGCAACAGAACAATGTTACAGCTAACATTAGGAAATGTGCAAAATAGCGACTGGCCAATCCAGTCCCATCTGAAAGGCATTTCCATGATCTTCCACCTCAAACACGTGTTCACACACAATGTGATCATTAACAGTGAGGAAACCACATGCAGAACTGGGACCTTCCTGTCATCTGTCTGTTCTTCAGCTACAAATGGTGACAGTTGCAGGACTAATTAGAAAATACTCAGAGATCAAGAGAGACTTCTGAAGTGCACAGTGTGGAAATACCACAGGTCAGGGTGGTTCAGCTTTCCTTTTCTGCTTTCACTCCAGAGAACCAAGGGGATAGTATTAAAGACAAAGTACAAAATGCAGCAACTTTTTACAGAGCCAGCTTTGGCCAGGGAGGGGAGATGGAAAAAGAGTTACTGAGGGCTGACAAGACTGTATATAAAGGCTGATGACCATAACAGCCAGGAAATTAGAAAGATAGGGTCATAGAATCATAGAGTTGCTGAGGTGAGAAGACAACTATGGAGTTTGTCTTGTCCAACTCCCCTGCTCAAGCAGGGTCAGCTAGAGCCAGTGGTCTAGGTCAGTGTCCAGTCAGATTTTGAATATCACCAAGGCTGGAGACTCCACAACCTCTCTGGGCAACCACTTTCAGTGTTCAATCACCCTCACAGTTAAAAAAGATGTTTCTTGTGTTTCAAGAAAGTGTGATGAGCCACTTGCATGTGTGGGTGACCTCAGTCCCAATACTGGCATCCATCCCCCAGCACAGAAGAGATCAGACCAGCTGAAGGATATATGGCATAACTTTACAGGTAACTGATTGTACAGCTTTGTAAGCAGGTGCTGCAAAGGATGTTCCATCTTGAATCTCTGTGGCAATAGGAGAATACAGGTATTTTGTAGTACCAGAAAAATGTATTATGACACAAGTAGCACCAAAATGATGAACTTCTCAGACCACATTTATCAGGGTCCTGAGAAGGAGACCAGGGGGTACTTCAGATTAAATACTTAAGATCTCAGCTGATTTCTGTTGCTGGGAGGCTGGAGCAGAAGTCCTCAAGGACTTTATTCCATGAGAGGAACTGCGATACCAGGCAGAGTAAGAAGACCTCCTTTCAGGGTTCTCCAGGGTAAGAGACATCAGACCTCATCCCATTGCAGTCCTCCCACTCACCTACTGCTCTGCCAGGAACCACTGACCTTACACATGTGGCAGTTCTGCTCTCCTTCTTGCTATGAAAAATGCTACCATGCGGTGTGAAGAGTTGTATCTCATCTACAGCTCTTCATCCTGTTTCACATCCAAAATAGAAGAACCATGTAGGTCACTGGTAGTTCACTGAAATCAGCCTAGCTGTTAGTGAGGGAAGCAGTGACAGGCAAATCAAAGTTAAGCTGAACAGAAAAAATCAGGCCAGGCTCTACAAGACAAACCAGAGAAGCCCATAGCTTTGATAGTGTGGGTATCACAGCTCCCCTGCAATCTGATCTTCTTGGAGCCCTTTGATACCACATATGTTCAGTATCACAGTCCTCTTGTGATGCTCATATATTGCCTATCAATCACTGCAGTCCTTAAACAGGTTTTGACAGCAGGAAATAGCAGGCCATTTCCCATTAAAAGATTTATCAAGCACTGCATTATCTGCATTAATGCAAGATTGCATATGTTTGCAGAGTTCAGAGTCTAAAAAAGTAAGGAAATGTACATCACTGTAAGCAGTGTTAATGTCAGTTTTATTTGCATCCTCTATTTTACAGTATTCAGTAAATATGTACAGAAATACATTTACAGATTACAATGTCAATGGTCAATGTCCACATTTACCAAGAAAAGCGGGTAAATAGAAATATATTCTATGTAAAGAATGTCACTGAATTTTGCTCTAAAACAAAACACAATTTCTTATTTTCTGACATTTGACATTGTAACAGTATAATCTAGAGTTACAGGATGTATATTTTGTCTTCATCTCTCATCACTTGGAAGAGATGGCTCACAGAAGACATGAATGTCATAGAATCATAGAACAGTTAGGGTTGGAAAGGACCTTAAGATCATCTAGTTCCAACCCCCCTGCCATGGGCAGGGAAACCTCACACTAAACCATGTCACCCAAGGCTCTGTCCAGCCTGGACTTGATCACTGCCAGGGATGGAGCATTCACAACTTCCTTGAACAACCCATTCCAGTGCATCACCACCCTTACAGTAAAGAATTTCATCCTTATATCCAGTCTAAACTTCCCCTGTTTAAGTTTGAACCTGTTACCCCTTCTCTAAAGTGTCTAAGGATGAGTCCCTCCCCAGAATCCATATAGCCCCCCTTCAGATCCTGGATGGCTGCTATGAGGTCTCCATGCAGCCTTTCCTTCTCCAGGCTGAAGAGCACCAACTTTCTCAGCCTGTCTTCATACGGAAGGTGCTCCAGTTCCATGATCATCCTCATGGCCCTCCTCTGGACTTGTTCCAACAGCTGCATGTCCTTTTTATGTTGAGGACACCAGAACTGTATACAGTACTCCAAGTGAGGTCTCACAAGAGCAGAGTAGAGTGGCAGGATCACCTCCCTCGACCTGCTGGTCACGCTCCTTTTGATGCAGCCCAGGATACAGTTGGCTTTCTGGGTGCAAGAGCACACCGAAGCCAGCTCATGTTCATTTTCTCATCGACCAACACCCCAAAGTCCTTCTCTACAGGGCTGCTCTCAATCTCTTCTCTGCCCAACCTGGAGCGGTGCCTGGGATTGCTCTGACCCAAGTGTAGGACCTTGTACTTGGCATGGTTAAACTTCATCAGGTTGGCATCAGCCC
>JAOEHX010044234.1:36364-48056 GCA_025448015.1 Bolborhynchus lineola
AGTGCTTGCTCATCTCAGGCTGACACCCAGGAATGGAACTGAGGAATATGATGTGATTCTCCATTCCTCCATGGCTGCCCTGCGTGACCTCAAGTGAGGCATTACATCTCCCATCTTGCCCTCCTCCAAAATGTGGATAGGATATCCTGCCACTACAGATCAGGGCTGCTGTGAGGGTATGTTTAGCAATGCTTCTGCGGTGCTGAAGTGTTTCAGTGATTTGCACTGTGGAAATTCTATAGATAAACACCTATATATAACCTCCCTGACACTAGTACAGTCACAGGGGTGAGATTGACACTGCTATTTTGATAGTATGTACTTCATGCATCAGAAACAACCAGAACAAATCCATCAACATTAGGTATGTGTAGAGAAAGTGACAGAGTCCCTGTTAAGTCAGATATGCCATGTCCACTCTATTTATCTACAGACAAAAGAGGTAACATTAAAGAAGTGTTAATTTTCTTTTCAAAGAACATTGCAGTCTTCTATTGATTGAAAATGGTTATCTCTGGCTCTTGTATATTTTGTGGCGTTACAGGGTATTGGTCTTTGTTTAGCTCATACAATACTTCTTCCTCCTTCCAGCCTACAATAACAATTAACGAGCCGTCTGTGGCTGCCTTGGAGTGCATCCTGTGCATCAGCATGTCTCAGTTAATAGTCATAATTTCTCATTTGTAAGAGGAGAAGTGCTACCAGCACTTTGAGTCTCAGAAGGGCTCAGACTCACTCAAGGATTCCAATTTATTATGCACCCAGCTCTGTTATCCTGCTGCTTTCTTTATGGATTAGCCTGCCTTGGTGGAAGGTATCATCCTTCAGATGACACTTAAATACTCTCTTGCCAGCTGTTTCCTTCCCAGAAGTTTCTCAACAAGTAAATCATAACAGTGCTCCTTGGTTTACTAGTTTCTGATCTGGTTCTCTGTATTATTGTAGGAGCATGCAGAAAATGCAGCTGTATTACTGTTATTACTCTACAACTGGCCCTGACTACAGCTGTAGGGATTTTTAGGCCTATGAGTATTAGTTTCCAAGGTAAATACACTGGTAGTGTTTTTAAATTAAGAGGAATGGTCATTTTGCTGGTTGTTTCTGTAAAACCTCTAATCTCAACGTGCTTCTCTACCTGAAAGGTAAAAGGAGATGCAGACAGATTGCTTCGCTCATTCTGATATGCAGCAACTGTTAAACAACATGTACTCTGGTTGTGAGTTCAGAATAAAACAGTGAAGGGTAACAGCCTTCTGATGGGAATTAGATTCTAGAGTGATGTTAGAAAGACAGAAAGCAGAGGCAGCCAGCACATGCAGCAGTTTGCACAACAGTTCATGCAGCAGAATGCAAAGAAGGGGCCTCCGTCAAATTCATATCGGCGTATGTCTAAGGCACAGTGGCAGTGTGCTGAAGGGCAGTTTGCCCAGCAGATGTTGGAGCAGCTGCCCCTGCCAGAGCAGAGGGTCTGGTGCGAACACAGCTTTGGATAAGGGATGAGGCCTCCAGCTCCCTGGCTGCACAGATTCTGTGGATGAAGACCCATCTGCAGCCTTCTTGTTGCAGAGAATGGCAGCAGTTCTAGGAGGCTCCCAGTCTACCAGCTGAAATGTTGGTGGCATGAAAGGTGCAAGGTTTCCTTTCTTGTCAGTAGGCTTTCAGTGACTCTAAAGAATGTGGGCTGAATGGCACACTGAAGCCCTCTCAATAGAGGTCCATGGTATTTATGTCCTCTACCCTGTAGTTTTTAGTCTGATCAACTTGAGTAGCAAGTTGCACTCTTCTGTTCACTGAAGTGAATTATGATTACAATTTACATGATCCCCACGTGGTTTCACAGTGCCTGTGGTACTTCTGGTTACTGACTGGGCGTCAGAGAAAGCAAATGTTTTTTTAGACTGAGTTCCTTGCTGTAAAGGTAGTTTTGGACAGTATTTGCAGATCAAGACTGGGTGGCTTGGGAAGATAGCACTTCTGTGTTTGTGCTAAGGACAGAAAATAGCAATACACAAAGCTGTCAATTTAACACCTTTTGAAATGCTTTAACATTCCCTTTAAAACTAAGGGAGGAGAAAAGGCCAAGCAAGATATTAATGAAAACAGTGTTAAAAAAAGCAGCACTTACTTGTTGGAAGATAAAATATATAATCAGTCTTTCAAGAATGAGCACTTAATTTGCCTAAAGACTATTACAGAACTTACTGTACCTGATTTGCATAAAAGCTTTTTTTCCAGCTAACTGTTGTAGCACACACCTAAAATGGGGAAGCACAGTCCTCCATCAAAGCTCAGCTGCTCAAGCCAGCACTACAGATGTGCTGCCTATTTGTAATGTGATTTACCAGTCCCAAATGTCATTAGACACATATATACCATAGGGGTATGTATTTTAATATCATATTTTTAAAGAGTGAGTATGGAGCAGAGTTTCTTGCAGGAAACAGTGGCAATTGTTATAGGAACTAACCCACCTGCAGCTCTTAGGGTGTTTTTTTTGCAGTGTGTGCTAATTCAGCTTCACTCAGAGGTTGTTCCTTTGAAGTCAGTCTCTGGAGAGTTTACTGGATCAAATTCTCCATATGATAACCTTTCTGCAAATTTCATCCGGGCTCTTTATGTTGATCTGGTTTCTCTGTTTTGATGCATTGTTAGCAGGAGCTGAAATTTGGCAAGCCATATTTCTTCCCCACCTGTAGGTTGTGGGACCTTGGGAAGCACTGCCAAGCGCTTTGAAAGAACAAGGTGAGAAATGTGCTGTCCTTTAGCCTGCCAGTAAGTAGAAGGGATCAGTCCCAGCAATACCAGTCAGGCATCTTTGATCAGCACAGCGTAATCTTCATCAAACAGGTCAAGGAAGCATCAGTGGTATTTTCTCTCCAAGCTTCAGATTCTCCTTGGCCCAAGTTTATTCAGAAATCAGGTAGCAAAAACATGAGTGGGTATGAAATTTACGGCCTCCTGCAGTTTTCCTAGCCCTGATGGATCACACTCACGTTTGACCCCTGCTCACCTTAACTAGGCTTCAGTCCAGGTGCCAGTCTGATTCAAATTTGGTATTTATAGCTCCATAGTTTTTATTGGCACTGTTTGACAGAAGGTATCTCTGCATGCAGAATTTCATGGGGTTTAAATAAAGGGGTTTGGAGGGGCTGAAACATAGGAAAGGCAAATTTTATCTTGGTTGTAGTTTGGGTAGACCACTGAGACAGCTTTTTAGAGTGGCAGTTTCTCTACAACATTTTAAACCAAAGTTCATACTCTGGATTTGTAAAACTGCAGTGGTTGCAGGTACGTTACATAGGACATTTGCTGTAACAGACTAAGGTTAAAGATCTAAGATCTCTGTTTTTCCCCTTGCACTTCTAATTGCACTGCACTTTTAACAAGATTTTGTACATAAACTCTTTAGTGATACAGCTCGTTATCCTCTCTTCCCCCCTTTTACCTTTAGAAAAGAGTAGAAGTGAGAATTTAGGGAAATAATGACCTATTTTATTATATAACCACAGGAATTGGAAGGAGGGAAAGGAGAAAAGCACCTAGATTAATGTCTGATTGCTGAAATTATTTTAACTACTTTTTAATTGGCAAGCTGTTGAGTTGTTATCATCAATGAAGAGTATATCAACAAGCAGCATCTAAAGCGGTAAAGATTTCAATTGAGAAACAGAGCTCACAAGTTCTGTAACCATTATCCATATAGTGCAGTTAAGACTAAGTGCCTGGATCACAAGAATATGTCATACAAGGAATCTCAAGGGTAAGGGTTGGAATTAATGGTCTTTGTTGCCTTCTTTTTTTTTCTCTGAAGAGGTTACAGAGGCAGGGCAGAAGATATTTGCACAGCCTCCAGCTACCCTATTTTGGGGGCTGTGCAGAGTGAGGTACTGATCTCAGTCTGAAGACCTTTTCCATACAGATGCAAGTTGTACATGTGAATCTCCAGGGCTTGCTTTGCTGTCAGGCCCTGTTACCAGACTCTGAAAGTCCTGCACAGTTTATAGACCTCTCATCTAATAGTGGGCATCTCTATCGCAGACCACATGTAAAACATCTTTGCATTCCCTTGATGCTGATTTATACTGTTTAAAGAAATGGGGGCGGAACAAGTTGTTAAAAGATGAAGAAATTGAAAAATCCCCTAACTGCTGTATTATCCACCTGACATTTGCCAAATGCTAGTCATTGGTTACTAATGCCTTGAAAATTAGAGCAGTTATCCATTTCAAATTATGTTACATCTCTGAGACAGGGCATTTCCATTATCTTATCATTTCCCATTCAAGCACTTCTTCCTTCTCCACAGTTGTTAAAGGCTGAGACCCCACTCTGTTTCCTCTCATTTGGACCTGTTATCCACACAAGAATATTTCTACTCCATGCCTATTCTATCTTCATGTTGATGAAAATCAGTGTGATTTACAACATTAATTATTGCAAACTTACAAATCCAGCCCTCCAACTCCCTCCAGAACTACATGTGCACCTCTGATGGCAGAACATGGCCAGCATAATCCATAACCTCCTTTTCCATTTGGTGATAAGTGCTTGGGGAAGGACTGAATCTGGTTTAGTGCTTAGGCTGCCCTTGTGGTAGTACACCTGCAGACATCTCTGTGGACTGGGCAGGAGGGTTCAGTCACTGGCACACCAAGCTGCAGAACCAAACTCTCAACTGAAGTAATTCCCTTTGGACACCAGCAGCAATTTGGCCCTGTGGTTGCAAGGCAGCAAACGTTTCTTCAGTCACCAATAGTGTTGGTCCTAGATGAGCTGTTTATTCAGAAATGATTGGGTTTATTTCCTGGCACATTCGTTCTTTGCTTATGTATATTTTCATGCCTGCCAGCACTCTAAAATCTAGACATGGAGTGTTGGGGGCAGGCTAGATGCAATTTTTCATGCTGCTGACATTAATTGGATGAACAGACCTTCTCAGAAGGGGCAGTATACGAAATGTGTATGGGAAAATGACAAAATAAGGAGTTTCACAGCTAAATAAAGACAAGTGGCTGAAAATGGTTTTTACAGCTTTGGCTTTCATATGTTTCATTTGGGAATCTAAAACCATTTTGCACAACAACTAACAAATTAAGATTCACAACACCTTTCTGAGGAAGATAATTGCTCCTGTCTTACAGATGGAGGAACAGAGGTATTGAGGCTATCATTTGAAAATACGGCCCCTCTTTTCAAGTCCCGAGATTGAGACACATTTAAACCTCATTCTCAGACACATTATGTACCTCCATTTATATTCATTCATTTGGTATTGTTTGTGCTTAGAGTCTCTGAAAATCAGATGCGATGCCTTCTAACTTGAATGGTCAAAATAACCGAGGTGATGGGGCAAGGATCTGCAAACTGCAAGACTGACTGGCACCCCCATGTCCCGCATGCCATATTCCCATTTTACTCACTGTCTGACTTGGATTCCCGGACAAAAGAAAAAGCACATTCTGCTCACTGATTTCTGCTGCTCTTTTGAACAATTGGACATTATAGGGACAATGTTGTTTGGGTTATTGATTGACTTTGTGGAGTCATTCTACCTTGTCTTTCTAACCATCAAGAAATTGACTTCAGGTTTTTGTGATTAAGTTTCTTATTACAGAACTAGCATGGAAATGCAGTGAAAATCATTTATATCACCTGCTTTCCCCCCATTGTTTTGTCTTTTTCAGCATACAACAGTTTTGCCCTTTGTATTAATCGAGATGAGAACAACACATCATCAGTATCCCAGCAGGAGCTGTGGACTGGCGGCAGTGTGCACCTTTGCTGTTGGCTATATTTTATGGTAAGGGCTGTACATGCTGTGTTTTCATATTGTATTGGGGGTTTTATACTGCTAAATTTGGGCATATATTTCATTATGGATATAATCGCTAACAGATTCACACTGCATGCCTCGTTTGGTCCAAGACCTGGGCTTTGTCTGGTTTCCCCAGATGCTTGTATTTTTAGAAAGTATATGCCAAACCTCACACAACAGGAATTTGTTGAACAATCCCATGTAAGCAGTAGTCTTTCCAAGGGTACATTTTTCAACCTTTTTTTCAAGCTAAATATTTTTCTTGGACCTTAGTTTTATTGCTTAGGATTTTTGTTCTATCAAATAAAATTGAGAATAGTCAAATGATTTCCTGCATCAGTATTTAAGTGGCAACAGAAAAGGTAGAACACCGTCTTTTTTCTTTACTAGTTCATAAATTCTTTCTTTAAAATTGATTACAGAATAAGCCAGTAATCCAAACACTCTGAGGTTTGTTTTAAAAAATGCAAATGTTTGTGAAAAATTAAACTAAAACAGAAATAAACTTTCTTACACAACATTAAATAAAGTCTTTGGGCAGTTTCTATTTAAGCACCTGACTTGCATAACAGAGCTAATTTACTTTGGTCATTGTAGCATTTTATTTTTCACTAATCTTCTGTTTTATTTACAATATTCCTTTAATAACATCTATCCTTTACCCATCCTGCAAACATTTCATGACCTCTCTTCTTGTATTTTTTCTTCTCACCTCACAACACCCTTCCCTCAGCTAAGAGGGATATTTTCCAAAATTGAGGATACTTGCTTTTCCACCCCTCAAGTGGGATAAAACTAGAGAGAGGAACACAGGCTCAAGGCAGTACTGTCATACTATTTCAGTGATCCCCTGAAAGAGACGCCGTTCTTCACACATATTCCTGCATATTGAGTAATCATAAAATGCTAGTAACCCAGCTGAAGTAGAGTGTTGTCTCCCAGGACAACAGTCACACTCTGCCATTTGCTTTTATAAACATACATGTGCTTCTTAAATAATAGAAATATTTGTAATTATAAGGACAGCCTCATGCAAAAAAGGCGTTTAGTGATCTCTTTAGGAGAAAGTTGTTTGGGGTTTTTTAACCCATGCATAATAATGCATAACTGAGATATTTCCCAACCTTCTTCTGAAAGGTGCTTAGAGACAGATTGACAGAGTTAGTATACCTGTGATCTGACCTTCTATGGCAACTCCTGTTTTCTCAGAATTATGTGAGTAGACACATGCAATAGTATTCAGTAGGAACAGAAAATGGAAATGATCCAGTTCTGCAAGTGAAATAAAACTAGAGTTTGTCTTAAAATCTTCCAAGAATCTGTTACAGTATCAGTGTGATATTCATATGGCTTGATCCTGCCTACAGTGCATCTACATCCAAACATTCCACAGTTACAAGGTAAAAGGAAACTGTAGGACAAGTAAAGCAAGGGAAGAAGATTCTGCATTAAGAAATCAACTACTAAGCAAATAGCCAGTTACAGTCTGTGATCATCTCCCTTTGCTTTCGCTGTTTATTGGTTTTGGCTACACATATGTGATTTCCAAAATGGATAAGGCTACACTCAAGTGACTTGCCTTCCAAGTTGTGATTTCTCTAAAGCTGCTCTGAGACAATTGCTTACTCAGCCTAAAGGTCATCTTGCTAAATTCTGCACTTGCCGTTCGTTTCTTCTACTCTTATGAAAGAAGGTGTTTGGGGAAGACTGGGGGCAGACACAAGCTGTGTTGTGCCATCATCTGTAAGTTCTGCATGTCTTCAGCCAGCAGGTGTTATTGAAGCCTCTATCCAAGATCTGTTTGAGACTGCAAGCCAAATCTTGGCTCAATGGTATCAATACAATGTATCTCACATTCACAGATTAGGAAAATCTACCATGAAGTATGAAAAGTGAGAGATCTTTCATCCCCTACTTTTCACAGCTCAGGTCCACTACCTTCCTGCTGCTAAGTGACAACGTGAAGGTAGAGACCTTTTACATAGTTCAGATTTGCTGTCCTTGTTGGTGTAGCATTTAGACCCTTCAAGGTTAGCTCATTGCATTAAAAGGAGACTCGCCTGCAAATGACCTAGTTACATACAGCCTGGTGGAACTTCCTCCCTTTGTATTTTTGGTTGTCCATGGGTCCCCAGCTGGGGCTTAGTTCTTGGGTTATGTTTTTTTTTGCCTAGAAGTTACGGATCTGCCGCTTGAGATTTGTCCTGCTCCCTATGTCATTTTTTCCCTCAGCATAAGTGCTTTCGCTGCAGCTCTCTCGGTATACACTGTAAGCAGCTGCTAATCAGATATTCTCTGTCTTGCCCTTGAATTTTGAACTCTCTCCCCACCTCAGCTGAAACCTTCTTACCATGCTACATGATTTATGTATCATGCCACACTTTGTACTGTAAAGCAGCACACAAGAAGATACTATTAAGTTTGCTTCTTAATGCATATTTTTTCAGTTCCAAGCAGAGGGGACTTTCTGTTTTGTTTCATATGTGACTGAATCTTTCATGTATGAAAGAGATGGTGGAATAGCAACCTTGTATTGTATATATTAGAAAAATGAGAAAAGAGGCAAACAATTCTGAATCGAATCACTGAAGTTGGAAGAATGTAGCTAAACAACTTATACCCTGAGTTTTTTCAGAGGCATGTTATCTGAGAAACATCCTCATCTGAGTAAAACCTTTTATCAATCAGAGAGCATTAGAGTAGGCACACTTAGCTCATGCACTCCCTGTGGGGGGTAGCTCTCCCTTGTATTTAAGGAACTGTGCCCAGGCAGAGCATTCTCAGACTTGCATTGCCTGTTGCACACCATACATGGACTTTCAGGATCCAGGCCATGGGATAAGACAGGAATGGCCAATTGGCTTTATTTAGCATGACTTGAAAAGGTCAAATTTGTATTGAATTTTTAAATCTAGGCAGTGCTAAGAAAACCCAAAAGCTTGCCAGTACTACCAGAAAATACTGCCAATGGGTGTATGGGGTTCGTTGTCAAGGAACAGAAAAGAACCAGAAATGCATTGCTCCTTGTAATAAGAATGACCTCATGGTAACTAATATCAGAGCCTAATATGTCCCTAAAATAAACTGAGACAAATACGTTTATTAAAATGGTATTCTTGTTCCCTCTGCTTTGGCATGCTTGAGGATGCCAAAAAAACAGACCCTAAGAACCTGACTCCTGTGCTAATCACATTTTTCTCCCAAACACATAGCCCAGCTATGTGTTTGGGAGCAAAAGACTTGATCTGCTCTCTTGTTGCTATCTCAAATCCACAAGGAGCTGCCTTCATATGTGCCAAGCTTGGACTTGATTTATTCTTTGCTTCTTCAATAAGTCTATTTAAAGAGCTCAGGTACCTTTAAACTTTCATTGGAAAATAAGTTTCTCCTGAAGTGACTTTAGGAGAGTTCTGTAGGTTTGCCAAGGGAGAGCATCTAGATGGGGCAGTTTGCTGAATTCCTCTCGCACAAGTTTAAGAAAGGAATGTACACTGAGAATTTGGAATGAACTTGAGATTGATGCTGTCATCCTTGCTGTAGAATTTCCACTAGTGATTCTCCATACAAGGAGAGGAAGATCAGAAAGAGCAAACATTGGCAAAGGGATAAGGGTGCAGACTGCTAGGACAAGCCTTGACATTCAGAAGAGAGAGGTGAAGAGATACAGAGTGTGAAGCTTGGTAGGAATTGCCAGGCTTATCAATAAAGAAGGGCAGGACTGAGAAACCAGAAGGATTTCTGAGGTTGCTGGTGCCAATGGAGCAGGAGAGACACATCAAAGCTGTGCCTGGGTGTGCTGAGGGTCTGTATGTACATGAGGAGGGAGTCATGAATGCTATTGGAAGCAGGCATTGGGAACAGAAGTTCAGTGGAGATCGCAGGGATCAGTGGTTGGGGAAAAAACAAGAAGTCCTTGGGGCAGGCAAAAGAGATTAAAAGAGAAATGTGTAAGGAAATGTGCAGCTTGAAAGCTAAAATCATGCAAGTGGGAAAAGCTGGGAGGAAAGAGACAGGATGATGGGAGATGTGAGTGATAGATGAGACAATGCAGAGGAGGAGGAAGGAGCTGGAGCCAGCTACTGAGAACAGGAAAGAGTAGGAAGAACTAGAAGCAGCAGGAATAGGCCAGGAGAAGATTAGCATCCCCTGTACCTGACCCAGAAGGAGGATGGGAGTGCAGAAGTGCTTTCAGCAAGAGAAGGCTGCATGGATCCTCAGCCTGTTAGGTCTGACATAGCCATTATGGACTGATACATTCTGGCTCCCCTCCACCTCCACATCCTCAAATGTTTCAGTCAAAGCAACAGTACAATCACAGATGACATGCATGGATAATATATTCTCACTTACTTGTGCAGCTCCTTAAAATATAGCTCAAGAAGGCATAGCAACCATTACTATATTTAAAATGAAGTACTGTTTATCAGAATAGATGACTTCCAAAGATGACACCACCTTGCAGCAAATCTGCAGTTTCTATCATTCTGGCTACCTGTATATAAACACAAATTTCTGCTAAGCTTTGTTCATCCCAGAGGATGCCAGCACCATATCATGCTGAGTATGTTTTGCATGTGACATTGTTTGCAGCTGCAGTTTTCCAGGAGTCATCTTCTTCTGACTTCATAAGCCATTCCATACTAGGAGCACAGTTCTACGACCCATGTATTATTCAGGACCCCACGCAGATCAGTGAAGCATCCAGCATAAGAAACTGGAACAAGAGGCAGTGATTGCTGTTATTTCCTAACTGATGACTGTTTATTGAACTTATCTTTTAGTCTTTAAAATTTCTAAATGGCGTACATTCCTGGTGTAGGTGATTTAGGCCTGGTTGGCTGGCATCGTAAAAAACCTGTACCTTAATGAGTCTGAGATCTTAATAATTCTGATTGGCTGCAGAACAAGCTGTCCTCTGGGGTTTCTTTGGGGGAAAATTAAAAAAAAAATCAGAGGGATTTATGAAAATGTGCCTCACATCAGTCAGTGTAAGAAACCAAAAGTAGAACAGATTTAGTATGGGTCATTGTGCTCCTGCCTCTGAAGGCACACTATTGGTCCCTACTGTGTGAACAGAAATGGTTTGTTCATCAAAGTTTTGAATGGGTCAGCTACTGTAAGCCTTTCATCTCCTCTGGGAGACATTGCACTATTTAATAGTTCTGGGTAAAGTTCTCACTTTCTGCAGAAAAAGAAGAGATGCTAGGAAAGATCTTGTAAATGCATAGAAAATGCCCATGTTCTGTTGTTTGGTGAAGAGTAGCCACAGTGTGAAATGGCTTAGGATTTGTTTGGGACTGAAGAGTCAGCCTTCCTTTCTGCTAGTCACTGGAAACAGCACAGGAAATGCGGGAAAAGATTTGCTGCTGCAAGAAGTAACCAGAAAGGAGCTGGCATAGAGGTCATATCCATAGAGTGGTCATATCCAGGCTCTAACTACAGCTCATGTCAGATTCTTCAGAAGATTTAGCAAGCCATTTTGGAATAACCATCCTGCAAGGGAAATTTTCTTCAAAAACCCATGTCAAAAAGTAGATGCTTGGATCCTTCAGTCTTGATTGTTTATATACCCTGTTCTCTTTGCATGACTGTACACATACTTGTACACATGCTTGTACAGTCTCCTGACGTCAGAAGCTTGGTAGAGTTGCATTATATGTCACAGAGGAGTGGACTAAGTAGACTTCCAAAGTTGTATACTTGAAAACTTTTTTGAATATCCTGATTTCAGAGATGTGTTGCTGAAAGATAGAGTACAGCATTCCAGAGGTTGATTAGGTATCATTCTGAAAGGTATTTCCATTATCAGATACGAATTTTTTGTTATGGAGTTCTGTTGAAGTGCTCTTATGTTATAAGGAAGAGCATTGGGAGCTC
>JAOEHX010044234.1:48066-71612 GCA_025448015.1 Bolborhynchus lineola
ATGACATGCACTATTATTCTGTGTCCTCTCATTCACTGCTCTTGAAAAGTTACACAGCCCTCATTTTATAGTTTCTGTCTCCAGAACACATATGACTGATTACTATTTGGCTGTGGACTTTGTTGAAGGACTCAACTTGCGCAGGAAATGGGTGGAGACTGTCGGAGTTCAGACCACAATATCATGCTGTGATGCCTGTGCAAGTATATTCAGTCTTGCAAGCTGAGAGCAGCCATCATGAAGGAGCAACCACTTTCTGCAACATCTCCTACTGCAAAATCTTTTGGGTGTCATGGTTATCCACCATTGTACACACATGTTGAGCTTGCTTCTACGAGAATTAAGTTGTACACATGCTGTGTAACAGCTGTATTACTCAAAGTGACAGGTAGAGCACACATAAACCACAAGGTTCCAATAACTTTTTGTAGTTACTTTTCTTCATCAACAGAAGATGTATAGCCAAAGAATAAATGTACTTGTATCTTCTCTGCGTAGTTTTCACTTCCTCCTGATTACTTTGATAAGAGAGATGCACAATGTCTACTGTATTCTAGAAGTGAAAAACAAAGTCAAATTTTACAAAGCCAAATTTTTGACAGACTTGTTAAAAAGAAGCAATATTGTGTGTTTTCAAATAGCTTTTTCTGATTTCTATACCAACTGGTTGAAAACTTCTGAAATCACCACTTCTTTTCACAGGCATTTTAATCTGAATACAATGTGTGAATATTTTCATTCCTACTTTTTTTACCAGTTCTAACAAATGGGTAAATGAGCTCAATGACCTCTAACACATTCATCTTTGAAAACACATGGCTGTATCATCTACATGGCCTGCCATGGTGCCAAAACACAGAGAGGTTCAAATTAATTTTACCTTCTCAAAAGTAGATGGTCTGGTTTTAGCTTAAAGTTTCCCTCCTCCATTTATTTTTATCTAAGCGACCCATTTTTCATACCTGTTCAATAACAGGGTCTTAAATTAGATCTAGATTAGCACTCCTAAGTAAATCTTAATTCGTGCTCTCTTGTGCTTATTTAATAATGAGGTTGGACAGGAATAATGACTACTAGAATTGCACCGTTGAAGGCATTCATTAACATCAGTAATTGGCAATCTTGTGTGGAAGCTTTATGCCTACTGTTGTAGCCCTTTATTGTGCAGCATCAAGATAGATAGCTTGTATTGAAGCAGGAACAAACCCACTAAGAAAGGCCATCAGGTGAGGTTTCCACGGCAGCAGTCATCCCTTTGCTGCTCCCATTTGTGGTAAAGACAGTGCAGGAATAGTCAGTGTGTCACTGCTCAGTGGAGAAGTAGGCTGATATTGCTCCATCCCAATGTAGCAAGCAATGTCGTACAGCTCATTTTAAGAAAGATCAGGGTGGCTGCTCAGGTGGGTTTGTGACTGTTGTCTCCTGAGTGGCACTCAGTACCTCTTGTTCTCAAAGCATGAGTTCCTGCAGTGTGGCAGCACTGTGGACAGGCGTACAGCAGCTACACTGACCACATAAGCAGTATAACCCAGCAATGAATGAGCTCCTGTGCTGGGCAACAGAGAGCAGAGTGCATAAGCTGAACTCAAAGACTCTGAACTAACCAGAGATGACTGACATTCAGGAGCTCATCAGTGACTCATTGGCTGGATTTAGAAATTATTTCCTGTTTCCAGCATAAATGCATTCTCGTGAATGCGTCTGCAGCTTGGTTAATGAAGGTGGCCATATAGGTGCAGTTTAGAAGGTTCCTTGAAAAAAGTCTCTCTGTAAAGGTGCTTTATAGTGCTGGACACTTTTCATCACACCAGAGAAAATAAATGAAAAAGAAGACCTGGCTTTTCTTCAAGGTTTTTTCTTGGAGCTTGTTTTTCACAGAATAATCATGAAAAGAAACTGAAAAACATCAGGCAATAATAGGCACTCCCTACTATGCCAGCCTCAGAGTAGAGGACATCCCATTGCCTTATACCTAACTGTCCCACCTTTTTCTTTGATCAAGAGGAACGTAGTATTCCATTACCATGAGTTACGCAGGAACCCTTTATTTTTTCAGATACTTTTATCTTGTCAGGTTAATTCTGGCATAGAATAATGTTGAAAATAACTGTAAAGTACAGAGATTATTTTCCATATGTGAACTCATTTGGAGAAAGGGTTTTAATCTGTATTTAGATCATGCAGATTAATTTACTGACACATGCAGATTCCTACATGAAGTGTCCAACTTTGGACACTGTTTGGCTGCAATAAAAGCTTTTCTAAGGAGGAGGGAAGCTATGACAACCATGTACATTTCCAGAGTGATGGAGAATTGTTAAACAGGGATTCTGTACTCTGTATGTCAGGTATTTATGGTAACAGTTAGGGTGGAATTCTGTGTCTCTGCACCTCAGGACCCTGTGACTATTGATCTAATGATCAAAAGTCTTCCTTAAACAAATAGAACTATTATCAAGTGAAGCAAATCATACGGACATGAAAATCCCCATCAGTAATAGTCTGTGCAGCTGCTGAGTCTTCTCTACCTGTGCTTCGCTGTGAGAGTCTCTCTGAAATTGCCAGGTCAGAAAGGAAGAGATTTACATTCTTGAAGAGAGCTCAGCAGCTCATGGGCCCAGCCTGTCTCCACTAAGCACTTTTCCTGGTTATCCGCCGTGATGTTTGCTCAGTTGTTTGGTAGCATTTGCCTTTCTTAACTTCCACCTACTGCAACATATGGACTCTTCTCTGCTCCCTCTTACTTTGCCACCACTCACCACATAACACAAAAAGGTCTCAACACAAAAGCTGTCCCTTCAGAGGATACAGGTGTCCACTGCAGTCACACACAGAGAAACCACATGCCCGAAGTGCTTCTTCAGGCTGCACTGCAGTAAAGCTGACACCGTCTCTTTGGTTAGTATACCAACAGTCTGCCCTGTAGCTGATTGCTAAAAATCTCTATGCCACCAGGAAACCACCATCATTGCTTTGTCTTTACTGTGTAGCAAGTGTGGAGCTGAGCAGAATTTCACTGATGAGGTAGTTTCTTGGGTTTTCTTTCTTTATTTTTTTTCTCATACCTAGGGAAAAAATTATTTATCCTAAAGGATACCAGGTAGAAAGAAAAGGAGGAGCAACCTAAAACACAGGTGCTGGGGATATTATTCTCTGAAAGAGAAGCTGAACCATGCTTCTGCAAACCCCAAAACTCTGATGCACTTGCTAGGTGTGGCGAGGAGAAGACACAGAAACACAAACGCGTACAAAATGAAAGAAGGATGCTGCAGAAAGCAGAGTTGGGTTGTGTGGGAGAGTCTAGAGTGCACTGAACGCTCTTTGGATAAAGAGCCTGGTTGGAGCAGAGGGTGCTGCAGTTTCCATACTGCCACAGGAAACAGGGGTGTGTGTTCCTCATAAATACAAATGCACCACCTGCCTGCATCAGAATATGAAAGTTGACCATGTGCTCGTACAAGATTTAAAACAAAGCAGTAAGAACATGGAAAATCAGTCACAGTTTCATAGTTTGTGATGTCTGTTCCGGATGGATGTCATCCAAGTGCTTCAGTTCAGTTCAGACTTGCATTTCTTCCAAATAATTGCTTTTCAGGTTGCAGTAGCCAAGCCTATAGCCCAAGCTAGTTCTGAAAAACACGTCTGTAAGAGTCAGTACTTGTTATTTTCATTTTGTTTCAGGGTGTGCTGGATTCACCACGTCACAGGAGTGTGGGTGTACCCGCTTCTTGATCACCTCAGTCCAGGTGTCAAAGTAGTATTTTTTGCAGCTGTTACTGTAATAATTAACATGTTCTACTTGGTGGGAGAGGTCTTGAACAACTACATCTGGGATACCCAAAAATGTGAGTATTGTATTAGAAATATTAACTTATGAAATACACCATCAGGGCTTGCGTATGCTCCCCTGGAAGTCGGGAAGGTTTTAAACTGGCTAAAACAAAGGAGAATGACAGAAGTTCCACTGAAATATCTTGCTTGCTCACTCTTAAAAGCAGATGGATGAATGGAATGGCTGCTGGGAAGCCTGGTGAGCTATGTATATGTATTATTTTATTTAACTTCCAATACCAATTAAAGAGCTGATGGCAATTACCTGAGAGGTTTGCAACCCACTTGGTTTGCAACCCACTTGGTTTACGACCCAATTATTAGATGATGAACCCGTTAGGTGCAGCTAGAATAAAGTATTGTTTTGTGGGAATGCTGTTAATGGTAAGCTTTAACTTTGAAATAAAAATACATCATTTTAGTATTTTCAGATATAAGGTGTTTTCTACTTATAAATTTACTCTAGGAAAATGAGTATGTTCATGTCAGTAGAATAATAAGAATGAATGATCCCCTTTGTAAAGGGTAAACATAACTGTGCAGACTGTCTTATCTCCCCTGCTTAGGCAACCCATTGCTGAGAAGAGGAAAAGGGAAAATAAGAAAAACACAAGATTAGAGGGAGGTTCCTTTAATCTATGAAAGATGTTTTTCATTTATCAAATTGCCTAAGATAAGCAAACAACATTCATCATCGCCACAGTTGCAGATCACAACTGGAGTGAAATCCGTGCTCTGTAGGAATTCTGTCATTACGTTGCTTGGCCTGTAACATGTTGGGACCATATGAACAACCTCTATCCCCTTTTGGAAAACTTAGTGTGCACTGATTAATACACCATAAATTCATATGGTAGTTCATTGTGCAGGTAACTTTTTTAACAAGCCCTCCAGTACCAGGTAGAACTTAATGTTAGATGCTGGTTAAGTGTTTACTTAAAGTATGTTAAGCAGTTTTACTTAAAGACTTGTGAAGTACCTTTTTTTTTTTGCTCTAGAGCCAGCAACCAGTGGCCACAGTATTCAAGTATGGTTCCAGTCCTTAGTTTGATTTCACATTCACATCCGTTTAACATACGTTAATTAATTCAGGAAAGAAGTTTCTAAAAAATGGCAGCCACAAGGAATAATAATTTCACTTGACGTAAGACCTGTATGAAGAATAATAAGGTGGGAAGGAGTCACATGTTCTTACCAAGTCCACAAATAAGAAATGGTGGGAGATCTCCATGCATAACGAAATCCCTGGCTCTTGTGACGCTTCACCCTAGAGGAGCTATTGTCAATCAGGTCATTCTTCCAAACTCTTCCAAGGTTCACCATCGCCACCTTGTCATCTTCTCCATGATTTCCTTGATCTGGTTAAAGTATAGTCCTCAGTAGCTCAAGCACTTGCAAACCAGAAAATGCTAGGAGTCACCTGCTGCTTTGCTGTGGTTGAAACGCTTTGTGTAAACCTAACCTGAAGCGTATGGCAGGCACACCACAAGCAGCAGAGGTGTAAAATAATGCCAGACTGTCACTATGCAAGACTTGGGAAAATATTATTTGAAAGTCATACATTTGAAAGGGGCTTTTGAGCAGTAAGCTTGCAAATCAAAGCAGCCTGCCATGAGATCTCTGGGGCTAGAGCGGATTGTTTGGGGTTTGGAGTTTTTTCCTTCTCCTCTGGAGATGCATTAAATAAAACCTCACTACTGACAAAATGATTTGCAGTTAGTTTTTTGAAGTTAAACCACAAACATGGCAGGCAAGGAAAAATTTGCCATTGTACAAGCTAGTGTCTGTCCACAGTTTTGAGGGTATCTGCTTTCCTGCTCATCTATATGATGCATCTGCAGTAGAGTGCTTCAGAAGTAAGGAAAGAGGCTCCTTTTAAAAGGCAAATAAAGTACCTCATTTTATTAAAACTATTGGAGAAGTTCCTTCCAGCAGAAAGCAGAAGACTAGAGATTGGCTCTGGAGCAGCCTTGTAAACCCACTGTAATCTTTTAGACCCAGCCTCTCGTTTTGGTTGTTAAGCCTTCAGCTGTGGTTCCTCCGTTACACTGGTTTGCCAGCAACACCCAGGACCATTGTACTTGGGCTGCTGGCAGTGTCAGACCCATTTGTTTCCATGTTGCTTCTTTCAGCAAGGCAGCTCTGCAGTTGTGGTTTCTAGCTGCAGATGGGTCTTACTATTTCCCATATGGGAATTAATTAACTTGTTTTTAGGTGACTTTCAGTGTACCTGCCATCTCTGGATATAATCCATTGCAAGTGATCTTAGTTGTTGCTGGATTTTCCTCTCAGCATTCTCAAACATTGCTGCTCTTCTGCCTTCGGTGCCCATAAGTCTTTCTTTTCAAGCATGCATCAGGCCTGAAATCCTCCAAAAGAAATATTTGTATTTGAGATGTCTGGCAGAGGGGGCTTAGTGAGAAGAACAATACTTCTGTCAGATACCAGTACTAATTCATTGTCCAGGAACAGGCATATGAAATAGCTGAATCTTTTCGTTGCCAGAAAAAACACCATCTGCTGCCCAGCCCAGACTTTGCTCAGCATAGGAAAGAGTCAAGTCCTGCAGCAAAGATAAGTTCATTAAGGAGCCGTACACTCAACTCAACCCTCCTAATTCTACATGGCTGCTACAAGAGAGGAACCCTATCAACAGTAATTCCTGTACTCTCCAAAAAGGGAGATGTACTTGCAAATATTTAAATATCTCGTATTGAAATGGAGGGATCTTAAAGCGACTAAATTCTGAAACACGGTTTTAAAAACTTGCTTTCAAACAAAGTCAGCTGCTCAGCTTCAGATAATAAAATGTATCTAGTTTGCTTGTAGGTAAGCAGGGGAGGGGAAGGAACTATTCCCAGCCCCTGCAATTGTCAAAGACTGAGCTTGCATCAGGGAGTTAGGGTGATTTGAAAATGGTCTGGCAGGAGGGAGGATTGAGCAGTTCATTACTGGACAACCACTGCCATCAGGTGTGCAGATGCTCTTTTCATTCACAGCAGGTGAGGTAACACATGCAAGCAAGCAAGTAGGAGAGAAACAAGTGCAATAAAGGCAAAAGAAAGATTAATGCATTAGAGGAACCTCTTTAAGTAAACTCTTACTTTTTATTAGTTGAGAGGTTTTAAAAGCTGTTCTCCATATGTTTTCAGGTATTGAAGAAGGAAAAGAAAAGCCAAAATTGGACTGAAAAATAGAAGCAATAGGGAGCATTGTTAATGGCTCCGCAGAAGATTTCTCATCACCAGCAGAGGTTGGCATGGAGAGGAATCTTTTGGAAAGGAGGAAGTTTAATAGGCAGTCTGCTCAGTACAAGGATATTTTGGGGTTTTATATGGAGGGGAAATGATTTTAGCTAAGAATAATAATAATGTTTCAACATCATTCCTATTCCTCCATTCTTGCATGTGACATGCACATATAAGATGTATATTTGTCTCCATGGCACTCATGGGCATTCCTTGCATCAAATAAGTCATTAAATCATTATGTCATTAAATCTTTTCACTTTGAGCAAGAATGAGTCCATCTGTATTGCTTGAGAAAAGCTTAACCAGATAGTTCTAATGTGGGGGAAAAAAACAATATATATTTCAAAATACAATGTAAAAATACAGTAGAAGTTAATTGCATGAATGTATCCAAAGAAGAATTCAATCTGATGGAAATATTAATGTAATACTATGTAACAGCTGCCTTAAATCAGTGATGTTAATTTTTTGAGTCCAGTAAAATCTTATTTGCAGTGTTAGACTATCTGAATATGATGCAACTTTTCTTAAATAGGCCTAAATAAAGATCACATTATCCCAGCATTTCTGTTTCTTCATGCTGATTCTTGAAATTCTGGATGAATTGGCGTCATTTGAATGATATATTTTCAGGTTTTCTAGTGTCAACTGTAGATGACAATATTTCTACATGAGGTTTTTTTTTTTCTTACTTTCCCAGTACAAGATCTGATCCTGCATTTTCAAGTTGTAAGTTCTCAGTAGATGGGCTGACCCATTAGCGTTGTACCAGAGACATCATTTAAGCCTTCCTTCAGGAAGGCATGTAAGCAAATGTTTAAACATAAGCCTATTTGAGGAATTCGGGTGCAAAACAATAGCCATAGTTTAAAAGTTGACAGAATTCTATTTCATTATCCAACAATCAGGAAGGAACTCTAGTAGGCAGAAGGATTATCCAGAGTTTAAATCAAGTGAATGGAGTACTTTTTATCCAAAAAGTATTTCAAAAAAGGTGACTTTGAGATCCAAATGTCTTGGTATTCTCATCGCGTTCATTCATTAGTGTATCTAGATGTATTTACTTTAACACATGCAGAGCACTTCAAAGGTGGTTAATGTTAGTGTGTGATTTTTATTAAAGGGATTTCTGCAGTTTTAATGACTTAACCAGATTCTGCTGATTTGCTCCAGCGGCATGTTTCTGCTCCAGAACAGTTCTTGGGGAGCCCAGTCCTACACAACTCATGACATGCCTCCACAATAATTTGTTAAATGTGTTTATGTATACGCTATCATGGGATACAATACACAAGTTCAAAAATGTGCTTTTTGGTTGATTTCTTTAAAAAATAAGGCTTCTGTGATGATACTGTCTTTGTGACTGTGTGTCCTCTATAATTTTTAACTTGTTGATCAAGAGTTGGAAAGATTGCAAAGCTAGGCAAGTTGCTGCAATTTTAATGGAAGTAACATTAAGCTGGACAAAGAAGGAGCTCCTCTGATGGTCCCACAGAGGGAGAGCACAGAACACACAAGAGTAGCAGAATTTGGAAGCAAATTAGCTGTAGCCATGGGGCCTTGTGTTAGGGATATTACCTTCTGCTGGACCTGAGCTGTGTGTCACATATGCACAGTAATACTGGAACATGGTTGCTTTAGCCACAGATAACTAAGGTTTCATTGTGATAGGTGGTTGATATTGGAGGTGGTAACATATCTTTTATTTGCAACAGGCTTTCAAAACTCAGTAAGGAAAGAAAATGTGGAATCAGTTATGTTTAGTGACCTAGGAACTGCTTAAAGTCACTGCTGAAAGCTGTGGTAGCACATGAAAGTACTGGTGGACAATGAATGTGCAAAGGGATCTGACTGTACTTCCCAACATCAGCAGCAGCAATGACATTGTGGCAGATTATCAACTGCAACTTTGAGAAACCCAAAGCACAAACCTTGTTGACTTGTTTGTCATATGAAGGGCTTGCATAACTCTTGCTTTGCTGTTAACTCTAGGACATTTTTGTAATTTTTTTGTTTCACAGGGCTTGTTTCCTTCACTGAATTCAGGAATTCATTTTGATGGGAAGAATGTGTTAAATAAAAGTAAGAAATGCCAGAATGCCGCACAGCTATACCCATTCTGCTAGAGCGTACTCTGAACATCTCTGCTGTATTTATTGCACCACTGGATGTCTGAGGCCTCAAAAACTGGCTGTTGATGGAAAGATTCCTCTTTCTCAGCAAGTTTTGCACCTGCTCAGGATAAGTTTTTCTTCTAATACGATGTAGTTTTAGGTGATTTTGGAGATGTAGCAAGAATATAAAGAGAACAGGAGTGTGAGCGATCAAAATTGCATAACTGAATCCATAGGTAGGTGTCCAAGTGAAAGAAGACTCCCTTTCAGAGGTATAGCATAGGGGCACGTAAAATTGTAATCCCTCATATCTGTGAACCTGTGAATATTAAGGACCTCAAAGATAATAGCTTTGATCTCCATTAAGTCCTTGAGGTTGGCAGTGTTAGCTAAAGGCAATATATGTGACACAAAATGTGGTGGGTTTCATTGGTTTGAGGAAATTTATAGTATTCCAAGATGATTTGAACTCGATTTGTCTTCTTATATCTCAGAAAGCTCTCCACCTCCTATGAGCTTTGAATCATCGTATTTGAAGTAAAAAAACATTTTAGAGCATTAAATTCAGCCTATGATGTATGAACCATGATATAAATAACTTAGGGTCCTGTTACCCAGAGTGCGCTTTTCTAGACTGTGTTCATTCCCTTTAGAATTACACAATCCATCAGTCTTAAGAAAGATGATGGATGAATGATGACTAAAGTTAAAGTCACTTGTAAGCTTGCCAAATTTCAACCACCGTGGCTGAAATTGTCCCTGAAAGGTATTTCTCTTGGGGGAACTATTTTTTTGGTGGAAAACTTTCTGACAGAACAAGTCATCTATTTTCAAGTATAAGTCTATGGAAAAAAGTCATGTCTGGAAAACTTTCCTCTACTTTCTCTTGCTGTGGAGATGGGTCTTTGGAAGAAGGGTAGCACTGATGCAAGATAGCAACTCTTCTGAATTTATGGGGAAAATTTCTTATTTCTTGGGTTTTGTCCAAATTTTAGGAAAAACATGCCTGCACTTCTCTGAGTGCAAGGGAATTCTCCAAATTGTTTATCAGCTTTGGGAATAATCCATCCTGTGGCCCGTCCCTGATCTGTTGACCTTCCCAGGCCTGACTACCCAGGGCACACATCAGAATAGGGATCTCGTCTTTGGTTCCCATGTTTTGACAATACCCCCACAAAGCTGCTGCCGATAAAGCTGACTAAACCAAAGATGAAGGAAGCAAAGCTTTGATGAAACCCAGCCATGAAAATTGGTTGTAGGTGGATAAACTAAGTGAAAAAACTCTAGCCTTTCCTTTGAGGACTGCAGTAAAATGAAATTAGTAATGATTGTTTGAGTATGTTATAGCTGTAATGATAAACCATGTAGAAAACTGTGAAGTAACCATCAGTTTGGTTGTCAGAGGAGAATATAGCATGCAGTAAATAAGGCAGGCCTGCCCCACCTTGAACCACAAGTTAAAAACAAAATACAGTTTCATCATTCAATGAGCACCATCCATCATGAGTTATGAAAGAGGCGTAGGAAAAAATGATCATCTAATTAAAGGCAGTATCATAATTCATGCTTACAAGGGACCAAATTAAGGTTGGACAGCCTTAATTCTGAGATTACCTCAGTCTCACATGCCTGGCTTTGTAATCTTACCTTAGTGTAGAACACAAGAAAGTTTGGGCTTTTTTTTAAGGCTAGTTGGAAAGTCTAGCCACAGAGTTGCCGTAAGTTTCAGTGGAACTATATACCCTGTTTGGCTTTAAAAGGTTCATCCTGACATTATGCATTTAACTACCTCAGAACATACATGCACAGTTCCCATAATACTGTGTTGCAAAAACATTGCCATAATTTGCAAAATTTTGCCACAATTTCAAACCAAAATTAATTTAGTCAATGATTCAGTTTGTGTGTGATAAAACCACAGTTTGCCGTCTCTAGCAACAGTTGCCTTATTTTAAAGGAAAAATTACAAATATTTTCCCCAATTTTAAGTTGATTCTTTGCTTCTCTGCCCACATGAGTAATATTAGCTAAATTACCACCGGTGCATGTCAAAGCTGTTTGGACACTGTGAGTAGGCTGAAAAATGGGTAACCATTCTGCAGGCTCTCATGTGGCAGTTTGTAATGACAGTGTATAAGGTATACATTTCTTAGTTCATTTTTCCTATTGCATTTGCTATTCAAAGTGTATTCCAAATCCTAACAACAGTTTCTTCTTCAGCTTTTCTGTAAAGATTGGTCAGTCTGCTCTGAATCACCCTTTGGTAGCCTTTGAAGACTCAGATACCACTGGACTGAACACTGAAAGGATTTATAACCTAAAATTTGAGTTAAAGTATAGACCTGAAGAGTTCTGAAGAGACCATCAACCTGAGGTTAGCATCAATGAGGTAGGTTTGGTGTTCCTGCCCTGGGAATAACAGAGCAAGCAGTAGGAGATGTGTAGGCGAGGTCACCTCTGAATGCATCCTTGGAGAGGTTATGCTACTAATCCTGTCTTAATGCTCCTGTGTTTCATATGAACAGAGGCAAATGCTGGTGACAGGCATTTTCCATCTGCAGCAGAAAAAGAAAGCTCCTAATTGAACCGTAGTGCATAGCAGTCAAAGAGGTCATTTCTGCTAGCATATCCCAACAGCTCTGCTCTGCTCATGCGGTTCAAAGCTCCACATGCTGCTGTAGCCAGCCACTTAAGCTGGGGTCACAGCTGTTGCAGGGAAGGAAAGAAAACTGGGAGTTTTCTTACATATTTGGGCCATCCTATTTAGCCTGGAAAGTAAAGAGATTATCTGTTTAAGAAAACTGCTTGGGCACATGCAAAGCTCCAAGCACCAGCATACATGCTTTTCAGGGCAGGGGCTTAGCTGAACAAGGAGCAAGTGGACTTTCAAGTGGGATGCTTTCTGTAGTGCTTCTGATGACAAAATGAGTTTTTTGTGCTTAGGGTGAAAATAGGTCTTTTGAGCATAGTGGCTTCCTTGTACTTGTATTATTAAGTAAGTCTAAGAAAAACAGAACTGTCCAATTCACAGACCATAAACACCAAATTTATTTAATGTATTTTCTCCAAAATAAGCAATTTTATTTTTATCAAAAATGCACTCTGTTTTGTTCAAGTAGCAGATGGAAATCAATGGATTTTAATGTAACCCAGAAGAGCAAGTTGTAGTCTTAATCCCTTAAGTGCCCTTTTCTTGTTCAGACCGCAGCTGTAAAGGGATTTGAACCTTAGAACAATAAATGCCAGTACGGAAATTTGAAAGGCAGGCCACAGACTTCGTGGCCCACCAGAGGAGGTATCTGCTGCTCCTTAGAGGTGTGTAAAATGAGACAGAAGTAGCATTTTTCATGTAACTTGTATTGTAGCTACTCATGGTATCCAAGTTCAGCGTTTTATATATAGCTTATGTATTAAAAAGTAAACATCTACCATTAGGCTGGAGAAGTATCTCCACAGTGTGTATTCTAAATATAGAGATTGCTATGGTACAGTCAGTACTAGGGCATAATATCTCTATGCTTTTTTTAATATGCAGACAGTCCACACTGTATGAATATTGTGTACATGAAAGTTAAACACACACATGCACACAGATCTTTGTACACATACGATTCTGTAGAAACAAAAAACAGCTAGATGTTAAATGGCAGTTATATGCTTAACATGGAAAGAAACCAGGCACTGTGGAAGCCATCATTCTTGACATGTGATTCCACTATAACTCCAAACTGGCAGCTCCTTGTGCTCCCACTTTTCTTCTGGGAGTAAGGCTGGTGAGCTGCTGGCCATCCTGACTGTAGCAATAGGGATGATCTGCAGCTGCAGTGCTCTGTAGTTCTGCATTCCTGAATGTTTGATTTTACAAACAGAAGAGTGCCTGGATAGCTTTATACATATAATCATCTTAGCTTAGGTACTATGTAAAATAAAATAAATTATTCTTATGTAATAATGGCTCTCAATTTGGCTTCTTAAGTTTGCACCTGACAGATGTAATGGGATAAAAGAGGGGGAGATCATCCCTCTTCCTCTTCCGCTACTGGTTTTAAGCTGCAAACCATTTTCTCTAGAGGTGGCTTAACAAAACAGGAGTGTTACTAGTCTTAGAGTAGGAAGAGGCAATTAAGCGCAGAATGCTTAGAGAGGCTGCAAAAATTATGGTAATGGAGGACCTCAACTACCTGAATGTAGTCTGGCCAAGAGTCACCATGGGACAGGGTAAAAAGAAGGAATTTCTTGGATGTTTATTTCTTGGAATGAGCAGGAAGGACTCGCAAATCTGGGTGAAACTCAGGAGCTCATTGGAGAAGTAATCCCAGCTGAACCATTTAGCAATGCTGACTGAAATGTAATTGGCCAGTATGGACAGGAATGGGGAGTGGGGGAAAGATAAAAAGCTGGCATCATCTGAAGGTGACCTGCTTCCAGTAGACCGTTATACAAAGGAGCTCCTTTGGCACAGACAGTGGGAGCTTCTGACATCCAACAGGAACACTTTGCAGTGAGCACTCATGAGGCAGCTCTGGGGAGCTGTGTAAGAAAGAACAACATGAGAAAATAAACTAACCTTGTTATAAAAAACACCCCACTTAGGCATAGACCACAGCTAAGTGCATCTCCAGTCCAGAGAGAGGCACTTAGTCAAAGTGGGTTTTGGTCTCCCTCTGCTGAGGCCATAGAGTTACACAGAATTTTGAGCCCATTCCTTGGAGAAGGAGCTACTGAGGCCAAGCCTTATGTAGAAATGGTGTCATCAGCATCCTGCCAAGGGCATCACATAAAATCCCAGGTCTGAGGAAAAATTACATAGGTATGAGACAGTATATTCTGATGCCTCTAATGTCAGAACCTCTGGTAGGATAGGCATAGTTAGAGGCATGTATAGAGTGATATAATTATCCAACTATTTCTGGTGTTACAGGGTTTTGGAAGGGAGCCACAATGCTGGATAGACAGTAAGCTTAGAAGGAGGCCCACTGGGTGACCTGTGATTAAATCAAGAACACTTGTAAAGTCAAGTACCTGGCTGCCACTGCTGTCAGGGTTACAGAGGAGATGTTACTGCGCACTGTTGCAGCATCCTGTTTGTACTGGCCCACAGCTTAGCCCTGTGTAATGTGCGGTGCTTGTCCTCCACCAGGAAGTTCACATAGCTCAAGCCATCCCAGGGGTTAGCCAGGCTTTGGCGGCAAACGTATTCTGCTTTGCTTGTGAGCTCAGCTCCCTGCACAGGGCAATACATATATTGGCACGTGCCATAGGTCTGGCTGGTGTGTGTGTGTCTGGAGATTTCAGACTAACTCAAAGCAAAAAAAAAAAGGCAGTAACAATAGAAAAAAGATGTAAGGCTTTGTTTAATAGTACATTAATTATGCATGTACTGGAAGATTTCTAGTTCCTTTAAGTGTTTTTACTCAGAATGTGGGTTCTGCTGGATATACTTAATTTTTTTAAATCCTCTACATTTTGCAATTTACACATTTGCATAGCGTAGGACTACTGTCAGGAACATATATCTGCAGATCTGGGGCATGAGCTGTTCTCATCATTTCAGTGGGATGGAGAAGAGAAAGCAGTTCAAAGGAGGATGATGGGGGAAGGGAAGCATTTCCATATTTTTTTAAGGCATCATAAAGACACACAGGCAAGTGTGTCAATCATGAGACATAGTTCTGTCTTTAATATTGTCAGGAATGCAAAAGTTCACAGAGCACGTGTGAGGGTGCTGTGCTGCCTTGACTACATGATCTGCATGATACATGTCAGAAGTTGGGAATGTTGCTATGGCAATTCTTCCCTCTCCTGAATACTAAGTTGACAAAGAAGCCAGTCCACAACCAGGCAGGCTCACTTATGAACTTGCCTGCTTGGAGATGCTAAATGCTATTTATAGTTTCTCTTGAAAGGAAACAACATTGATTTCTGCTCTGGCCTCTTAAGGCCTCATGCCCACTAGGCAACCTCCTGTATTCCCAAGGTTTCTGTGATTTGGAAGCTGCTGAAAGCAGAGATTTAACTGAATTTTGCGCTGAAGGCTATTGGGGTTTTCCCTCAGTTTATGCAATGTCCTTCAATTTCCAGCTTGCTAAAAAGGCAACAGGCAGATGGGTCGTTCTGCATTTCCAAAAGTTAGAAAGTACTGAATCAAGCAATCCATAAATCTTTACTGTTGATCTGCAGAGGAGGAGCCTGTTCCATTTACTTACATTTCCCTCTGGAAGGACAGTGAGAAAGAGACTGGAAGCCTGTTGGTTCCCCCCGCCCACTTTTTAGCTGGGTGACCCTTTAGATCCTGTCCTGTCCTTACTTGTACTATTGAGCCTTTCTCACTGAGCTGCATCGGTACTGTGATGGGAGAGTGATGCTTTTACTACCAGCTTTCCTAATTGTACTGTTGATTTCCCTCAGAAATAACATTCTTGTTTGCTTCCTGCTCTAAAAATCTGTATTAGCACTGCTTTGTGGAACCAGAACAACTGGCAGCTCTCTTGCAGAGGTGGCAGTCTTCAGTAGATGCAATGATTCCTGTATTGTGGTGGTTTTCATTGTCCAGGTTGTGCCATATTTTCTAGGAGTAGGGTCTGATTTCAGTTATTTTCCTTTTACTTTCATTTTGTAGGCTGGAATATTCCCTGCTAGGAAAATTTGACATGTTTGATTCAGGCTAAATACTGAGGCGAAATTTTCTAAGATGGCTCTGGCACTCCAGAAATTAAGATAAGGAAAAATAAACTGTATTGTCTGTATGTGAAAAAGTTCCCTCAAATTAGTTTGATCATGTAGTTGTTATTTTGGGCTTTTTTTTTCTGACTGTTTTCTCGGGGGTCAGGATGGATACTGCTCTATGGAGCTGTGCAGGGAGGGAGAATGTCAAAACCTCATCTGGTGTGCCGCAAATGAGGCAGCACAGGAAGAGAAAGAGGGGGAATCAGAAGGTTGCCCTGCATAACTGGATGCTCTGCTCACATGTGTGATTTTACCACTTCACAGTTGGCCGGTAACTTTTTTTGTCATTTGAAATGTTTATTTAGCACCTACCATGAGCTCTAAAAGTACTAAAGCAAATGAGTTCTGCAAGATGAAATGAGCAAGGCGAAATATATCATTGAAAACTATGGCAATCTGTATACCAAATCACTCCAATACCCACCTCAAACAGAGAACGTACCCAGCATATGGATTTATTTGGTGCTTCAGTGTCCAGTCATAGAGTTAACAAAGCCAACAGAAAGTATAACAATCTGTCATGGGGAGAAACGCGATCAAAACAGCAATAAAAGAGAAATTTTATGTCAAGTTTAATATGTGTGCACAAATTCCAATAAGACCTATCCAACTCTCTCAGGCAAGTTCAGGTTCATGTAGATGAAGAGTCATCCCCAAATACAGGACATCTTTGGAAACTGCAGGAGCAAATGCTCTCTGGAGAAATATGCTTTCCTGATGTACCATTCATTTGTTCTCTGTAGGAATTTCAAATTTAGGGCTTAACTCTGTAATGTATATGTAGGTATAGTTTAGACTTCCCCAAAAAATCTCATTTATTTTGTGTCTGGTTTCTGCTGTGCTCATCAAGAGAGCATTGCTCAGTCCAGCTGGTCAGAGGTGTTTGATACCCATCTGACTCACAGGCAGAGCTAGAGCTTCAATTCACAGTGGCCAGTACAGAGACCTCAAAAGTTTGACAGTGCAAAGGACATGGGAGTTCAAAGTATTTATTTGTTTAGTGGGATTAACACAGAGAGGATGTTTATCAGTTTGCAAACACCCAGACCTAGGATTCTTGAACCACGCTTGCTCTTCTTTCTTTTCCACCTGAGCTCATTTTGTTTCCAGAGATGTAATGGACAACTTCTAGAGGCCACCCCTGCTTCAGGTACTTTCCATGTTTCTGAGTGAGTGATCCAAGAAAAACAGCAAAGGTAACTTCCGTACAGCATTCCACACCAGCTAGAAAAAATGAAGAGCTGCAGCAGAAAGTTTGCTGACAATTTTAGCATACAGCACAGTTCATCCTGCTGAAGGGGGACCAGCATGCGCTGCATTCTGATGGGCAGCATCGCCATCCCTTTGGGTTGCAATGTTGTACTGCAGCTTACTCAAAGCAGGTGTGGATGTCATGTCCAGAAAGTCTGAAAATCTTAGATTTCCCTGATCAAAGAGTGGCTTTTACCTCGTGCTGCTGCCGAAAGCTGTCTGTGACCACAAAGCCTCATATGGGACATGACCATGAGAGCTTCCGGGGCCACACTGCGTGCAGGCTATCTATCTGCTCCAAGTAACTGCAGCACAACCTCTTCACTTTCCCCACCAAAGCTGAGACACGCTTGCCCATCCCTGGAAGAGCTCAGCATTCACGGCTGTGAAAAACCACAAGAGCTGGAGTAAAATGAGGTTTATTCAGAAAGAGGGTGTGAATCCAATTAAGACAAACAGTCTTCATGACACATTTCTTTCTCACCTCTGCAGAAGTTAATCTAGCTAATCCCTTTGTGTTGTAAGAGGAAAATAACAGATACCTTACAACTCCACAGCTAATCCCTTTGTGTTGTAAGAGGAAAATAACAGATACCTTACAACTCCACAGCCAGTATTGGAGGATGCAGGCAGCAAACACCAGCTGTCTGAGCCTCCAGCCCATCCAGCGCTATGTTCATTACTGAGCCAGGAGCTGCCTCTGCTGCGTTGTCAAACTTTCTGCCATGGTGCCTACATGCAAACCTTGACTGGGGGCCACATCTCATTTTCTTATTCCCAAATAAGCATTCTGCCTTGTTGCTGTGATGTGAGTTTCTTAAATAAGAAGGTGTTCTTAGAGATCTTCCTGTGTGCTCTAGAGAGGAGACAGTAATTTCTTTCAGCAAGCATGGCATTCACACAGGCTGCACTGACATCCTGTGGCTCAATTTCAAGCACCAAGTGACAGCTTCACCCCTGTTGCCGGTCCCCTCTGTTCCCTGTTGGTTGGTGATGCCCCATCCAAACCCTCTGGGAGAGGAAGCAACATCTGCCTTCTTGCTGGCTCCAGCACTTGCTTCTGCTCTCCATGCCAGGCTGGTGGACACATGACCTGATCTCACCCCGGCTGCCACTCACTCAAATGCTGCTGACCTGAGGGGCAACTGACTGTGTGTCCTGTCCATGGCCCTCCAGCCTTTTCAGCCTCCCCTGAATCACTTCCCATAGCACCAGGGCTGGGTGAGGATGAGTCCCAGGACACATTCAAGGCTAGGCTGGATGAGGTTCTGAGCAACCTGATATAGCTGAATGTGTCCCTGCTCATTGCAGCAGGGTTGGACTTTATGACCTTTGAAGGTCCCTTCCAACCCAAACTATTCTGTGATCCTGTGATTGCTGGATGGAGTGTTGCTGGAAGGGCAGGGGCTTTTTTAAGGGAAAACTGATGGAAATCTCTCACGTCCCCCAACATCTGCCTGCTGGGATGCCAGGTAGAGCCCACACAGCACTTTCTTCATGCATTCACAGCGCCAAGCCCTGCCATAGAGCACCCAGGATGTGCAGTGAGGTGTGTCCCCCAGCCCAGGCTCAGACGTTGCAAGAAATAACACCCAGCCCCATCAGAAGTCGAGTTTAATTTTACCTTCCCCTGGGGAATAGCGTTAATCTGTAACTTTTTAGGCATTACTCGAGCAGCTGAATAACAGCTATTAGCTTTGGACTCTAGGCATTTTTATGAGATACTAGTTCCAAAGCTTGTGGTCTGGCACAGAAAGCATATTATTCACACACAAAACAACTGCATTAAAATAACATTAGGAATCTGGCTTAAACTGACAAAACCTAGGAAACTAAGAATTAAGGCTGCAAGTATGTCCTCAACTCACCCACCGCGTGCCTGGTACAGCAGCTTGGGCAGTACATTGAACCTGCAGGCTGCAGCCCCTACTGCCTCTGGCTAAGCCGTGCTCCCCTCCCCACCTCCAGGGAGAAAGCGGAGCTGCACCACACGGTTTGGGACTGAAGTCCAATGCAGCTCTTTTCCGTGCATCTCTTCATACAGAGCTGGATTTCCTCCCCTGTCACTAGCATTACTGCAGGCAGAGCAAAAACTGCTAAGAAAGCAACTGCAGGCTGAGGAGGAGTTTGTTCTGTGTAGGGTCAGGGGTAAGACATGAGCTGGACAAGAAAATCCACATGGTGCCCCAATTTGACCTGCCCTTGATTTGCTTTCATTGACCAAAGTACCACAGTCAGAGTGCAATGCAGCCAGTGACTGCTGGCTTATGCTGAGGACAGCGCTCTGCTGCAGGGGCTGAATGGAGGCAGCACCAGCCCTGAGGGAAGCAAACAGGCCTTTCTGAAGCCTGCTGGGGGAAAAGCCTTGGACCAGAAAACACTTTCTAATGTTCGCTTTGAGGATCACCTTATGCGAGGGAACTGAAGCCAAGGAGTAATGCAGGGACACAGGCTGCTGTCACTGAAGCTGAGGGAGGCGGGGGAACTCATGGATGAGCTGTGCCCAAGGATTTCCCTCTCACAAGGCCTTCGGTCAGAGAATCCACGCAGCATGCCAAGCAATATCTGTGCCATAGCATCCAGTGGCTGAAAAATGAACGAGAGTCCCCAGAAAGGTGCAGTGGATCAAAAAGCAGCAGTGCTGGGGGCATTCCAAGTCCACACATCTGCTATGCTCCTGTGCTTCTATACCAGAGCCCTGCCCTTGCTCATGGGACACAAACATCAAAATGCTCATCTGGCCACTGGCTTTCCAGGAGATGTATCTGAGCTTTGGAAAAGGAGATCTCAGCTGCAGCACGTTTGCCACAAAAGCAAACAGACAAAAGCAGCACCCTTGGTGGTATCACAGCACATCCTCCAAGAGAAGAATCACATCGGGCCCCTAGCAAGGACCAATCTGCCTGCTACTGGTGGCAGAATAGCAGGGCTTGTTTTAAGATTTGGGTTTTTTTTTTTCTTCTCTATGGTCCAGTATTTGCCCCCAAATTGCAGTCAAATCAGCTCCTCTAAAGGCATGTTTGAAAACGAGCTTCACTTCTGCCCTACCCATTCCTTTTATTTATGAGCTCTGCCATTTTGTAGGAAACAACCCAAGACATTCACGCATGAAGCATCTCTCAAGGATAAACCACATTAAAGGAGAAAAAAAGAAAAAGCAAAAAACCCAGAAGGTAAGAGCCAGAAAAAAACCCAACCCTGTTCAAATTGCAAGGTTGTCATGCTGCTCAGTAAAAAGGGATGCACCTTAACCATATTGGGTGTGATTTTTTCCCCTCAGCGAGGTGAGAAAACATTTGCTATTCCCATCTTGGAAGAAAAACAAATAGAATAATTATTTCCTTTCCCAGCAAAGGCAAATGCAGCTGAACTTAGCTCTGTGCTTTTTACTTGTGTGCCATAACCCAACACATTCCCTCGCTGGCTGACATTTGCAACAGACCACAAACAAAGTACTACACCTGGCACCAAATTTGTATTTTAGGTCAGATTTGAGACGTTCTATTGATAAGATGAAGAATGCTTGTTCTCTGGACATCCTGTCCCAGAAATGCTGTAGCAAAATTTACCATAGAATAATTCCTATTTAATTCTTAAGAGGGCTCTTAATGAAAAATAAATGTTTCATTTGTTGTGGAACCATTCTCCAAACATAACGTGTGATCCCAGCATCAGGCTTCTTTTAAGGTTGCTGAGTGTCTCCATGTCTCGTAGGGTACAGCCAGTGCCATGGTTACTCACTGCTTTTGAAAGATATGTCTGAAATGAATGGGTATGCATGACATATGCCTTTGTCCACAACATGCTAGTGATGACCATGTGTCATTGTGGTCCTCTGCTGTGACCGTAAAAGAAAAAGCTGAATCTGAAAACACCCAAATAGCAGAATCTCCTCCATATTGGACCCACCCTGTGCAAGAGAGCCAATGTGACCCGTTCCAGAGCAAACACCTGTGCCTTCCACTTCCCACAGCCACAAGGTGCATTACGGTGCAGTGCCTCTCCTACATGTGAGCATATGCTCATCCTTTGGGTTTCATGAGACATATGCCCAGAGCTGCGCTAGTGGGTGTGTGCATGATGGAAAGTAGATGCAGATGTACACATATATGCAGTGTATTTACAGAAAATGTTAGGAAATAGGCCAGGATGGGTTTCAAGTGCCACCTGGAAGGATCTGCTATCCTGCCTGTGCACATCTGCAATCCCCACAAATAATGTTTCACTAGAAAATGAAGAGGTTGCAATTGCAGGTGTGTGCATCCTCTGAAGTGCACTGTGTCCCTTTAAAAATATGGTTGAAATGGCAGGTGATTGTTTCCATATAAAGGAAGGCTTGAGAATGACTGACAAGATCCACTTTTGCAGCTCTTATTTCTGCCAATCAAATTGCTGAGGACAAGAGTGAATAGTGCATATTTAGAAAATGTATTTTTAAAGTTGGGCTTTGACTGAACAGTAACTTCATGAGAAAGTGAAGCCTCCCCTTCCTAGCTAGCTGTGACTGAAACAGAGCAAACGAAATAGGGGGGAAAAAGTATAATAAAGAAATAAAGTTATAAAACAAAAAGGCAGTTTTGCCAGACACCAGCACCCTACACCTTCTTCTCAGGCTTGGCATCAAAGGTGGGAGCTCATACCCAAGAGCTCTGACCAGAAGGAGCAGGCAAGGAAGGAGCAAAGCTGCTGAAGGGCCTAGAGCACAAGTCCTGTGAGGAGCAGCTGAGGGAACTGAAGTTATTTAGCCTGGAGAAAAGGAGGTTCAGGGGGCACTTTGTTGCTCTCCACAACTGCCTGAGAGGAGGTTGCAGTGAGCTGGGGGTCAGTCTCATCTCCCAAGTAACAAGCTATGGGACAAGAGGAACTGGCCTCAAGCTGTACCAGGGGAGGTTTAGACTGGATATTAGGAAAAATTTCTTCACCAAAATGGGAACAGGCTTCCCAGGGAAGTGGTGGAGTCACCATCCTCAAAGGCATCTAAAAGCCAGGTGGCACTTCAGGATATGGTTCAGTGGTGGAGTTGATCATATTAAGTCAATGGTTGGACTTCATGATCTTAAAGATCTTTTCCAACCTAAATGATTCTATGATTCTAACCCTTTCCTCCCACCCTGGCTACCACCCACATCTCAGCTCTTCATCAGTCCCCTCCCTCTTCATCTGCTCTTGCTGCCAGGTGGTCTGGCATTCCCTTATCACAGCCTCAAAGGAGGGTATGCAGTACAAGGGACTGGAAAAACAAATGAAATTCTCCTCCTGAGCCAGGCAGGTAGGTCCCCAGGTGCTTGTCCTCATTACAAAGATTGCTTTGACAGCTAGATCCAGCTGGCAAAGATTTCTTATTAGGATGGCAAGGCTGCAGATGTGAAGCTGGAGGGAAACTACGTAGTTATGGAGTAGAGGTGGCCTTGAGCGGGGGGTTGAATAGATGATGGTAAGACTTTTCATTTCATTTCATTTTTCTTTTAGCTTGGCATTGTGGGGTGTTGTTAGTTATGGAGGTGGCAGCATGTCCTAGGTGCTTTCAGGTTTGTTTGTATTTCCTTCCCCTACTCTGTTTCCCGCCCCCTGGAGATGTTACAATCTTGCAAGTGTTAAATTTTGACTAGTTCTCGCATAGACTTGGGAGAGGAAAAATGCTCTTTTAGGGTTGTCTGAGTCTGGTTCTTGTACAATGTGTGGGAGTTGTGCTCTAGCTGTTTTCCAGAGTATATGAGGAGAGGCAGGGAGAGTAGGAAGAGCTCAGGCTCAGCTTATTTTTGTGATAGCAGGAAGCGTAGCTCTGGCAGAGGAAAAAGGATTTAAAGTGTTGAGCTGACATGCTAAAGCCATGGGCAGCTCCTTACAGCATCTTCTCTCTGAAATACCACAGACATGAAAAGGTGGTTGAGAACATGGGCTGCTGCTATTGTCCCTTTGACTGGAAAGAGTATATATCAACAGAATGCAAATACAAGAAAGGAAATGTGTTTAAACTTAAACAGGTGAAGTTCAGGTTAGATATAAGAAAGAAGTTCTTAACTTCTTCCTTCCAAAAATCCTAGGGCAGTGAGGCACTGGAATGGGTTGCCCAAGGAAGTGGTAAATGCTCCAACCCTGGCAGTGTTCCAGAACAGGCTGGGCAGAGTCTTGGGCAACATGGTCTAGTGTGAGGCATCCCTGTTCATGGCAAAGGGTTGGAACTGGGTCATCTTAAGGTCCTTTCCAACCCTAACCATTCTGTGATTATATTAATCAGATGTGAGACAACTGCAGAAGCTTTAAGGGCCTGTCCTGGGTTCAGAAGGAGCAGTCATTTTTTTCTCCTTCTTAGTAGCTGGTGCAGTGCTGTGTTTTTGACTTTCAGCCTGGGAACAGCGCTGATAACACCAAT
>JAOEHX010044235.1:0-13912 GCA_025448015.1 Bolborhynchus lineola
GTATGGAATACCTCTTTGGCCAGTTTGGGTCAGGTGCCCTGTCTCTGCTTCCTCCCGGCTTCCCCTCCTCCTTGGCAGGGCATGAGGCTCCAAAAGTCCTTGGGCAGACCAAACATCACTAAGTCATAACTAAAAACATTGGTGTTATCAGCACTGTTCCCAGGCTGAAAGTCAAAAACACGGTGCTGCACTAGCTACCAAGAAGGAGAAAAAATGACTGCTACTGCTGAACCCATGACAACCAGTAAAGTGGTTACTACTGATCCAAAGCTCAGAAGTAGGTGACTAATTTCTATTATTTTAGCCATACTTTTACACCAAGCACAATATTCAAAAGTCTTACAGGTACAGATGTCTGGATAACTTGCCTAAGATGCCGTCAATATTTTCTTTTAAATTAATTCAAATGTCTACATCTTTCCTGCTATAATTGATTCATCACTAATAGTGAACCAATTTACCATTTTTTGTGTATGTGCATTATTTTTAATACTTACTCACTCAAAATGTACCAGAAACAAGAGAAATGGAAGGAGAGCTTATCTGCAAATCTAATCTAACTGCAAAGACGCCCAAGCTGACGAGGGACTTGAACTCAAGAACATAAGCTTCAGAAAGTTTCATCCAACAATTTCTGAGCTGAATTTAGCCTTTTTTTGTTTATTTTGAAAGCTTTTGTCCATATTCTCCTCTATAGTTTGCCCATCACCTTGCTGATTTTTGAAATAGCATTTCGGTATATGTCTAATCAAAATAATAGCTACAAGTTGTTTAGAACTGTGTAGCTTGTGGGACAAAGTTGTCAGTTCAGAAGTCTATATAGTCATGCAGAGAACTTTCAATAAAGTAATCAAATTGGGAAACTTAGCAATGCAATTGGTTTTTTTGTCAGAAGATCTACATCACAGCCTGGGTCACCTACAAGCCTGGGAACAATCATCCACCTACCAAAACATTTGAATAACTGCAAAATACGGCCTAAAACACACAGTTTGCTCACTCACTCCCCCACCTTTCTTCCCCCCAGCTCCCAGAGGGATGGGAAGGACAATGAAAGAATGCAACTCCCACAGATTGAGATAAGAACAGTTTAATAACTAAGGTATAACACAAACCACTACTGCTACCACCTATAATAATAATAGCAAGAGAAATATAAGGGAAAAGAATACAAGAGCTCACCACGTATACCCAGCCTGACCAAGCAGTGCACCCTCTAACCCATCCAGGTATCTGTCCTCCGGTTTTCATCCTGGGCATGATGTGCTGTGGTATGGAAAATCTCTTTGGCTAGTTTGGGTCAGGCGTCCTGTCTCTACTTCCTCCCAGCTTCCCCTCCTCCCTGGCAGAGCATGAGGCTCAGAAAGGCCTTGGTCAGACCAAAACATTCTAAGCAGTAACCAAAACATTGGTGCTATCAGCGCTGTTTCCAAGACAAAAGTCAAAAACACAGCGCTGCACCAGCTACTGAGAAGGAGAAAAATGACTGCTACTGCTGAACCCCTGACACAGGGTCTGTTTTAAATGAGTCATCTAGTTACCTGCAATACCTTGGTGCAGCAAAACAAGCAACACAGAAGAATATGCTTTTCACTCAATAGTTTCTTTTTCATTTCTCCTTGGCACTTCTTCCTTCTCCAATAAAGCTCCCTTCTTTCATGTGATGTAGGAAAAGACAAACAATAATGCTGTAACATTCGATAAGAAGCTGTTTCATTAACAACTGAGTCATGTCACATCATTTTATACCTTGCTACATGACTGCAACAACTTGACAAGACAAACCCCAACATAACTCATCAGCCAAAGTGGATAGAGACACTGGTTTCAGAAGCCTGTTGTCATGACAGGATTTCTGTATTTTTTTCCTCTATAGGTTCTCCTTGCTGAAGTCTGCACAGGTGCTCTTCAACACATCTTGGCAGACCAGACACTGACTCATGCATTCTACTGTTTGTTTTCCACTAATAAGTAGTCATATGGCATAGAACTGTTTGAAGTAAAATTACAGACAGTACTACAGTATTATGAACCAGCCATTATCCAACTATTAAAACCCCAGCTTTTAATATGGAATTCTCAAATGCAAACAGAAGGCAGGCTGTTATGTGAGGCTTCATATTGTATTCCTGATTGATTCTTTCCTGAATGGTCTTTTGCATAACACTTCCCTTTGATCTGCTGGTTTTCCAGTCTGAATGCAAATACATCATATAATACAATTTCATTTGTCAGGACTGTCTGTTAATTGAGAACTTTTTCAACAGTGACTAGAGGTCTCAAATATCCAAAGGCTGCAAAAGACTCACACACATGGACAAGGTACTGTTTCTAACAACTTTCTTCCAAAGCAAAGTTGTTACAGACCAGATGTGCCACTACAACCTGCAGCTGATTTTCATGCATGTCTCAGAAGACCAAGGTCTGCAAGAAACATTAAAATTCAGAATGCTTGCACTCCTAAGCTCCATTTAGCCTATTTAAAAGGTTTCTCCTACTCCATATATTAGCCACAAGCTTTATTGAGGACTTCAATCATCAAAATATGCAAATTAAAAATACACATTTGTAAAGGTAGGAGAATTGTTTGACAGAACTCTTTGACAAAAGGTTCATTTAACTGAAACACTGAGCTGCAGTTATTAGTTAGTCTACTTACTGCATGCCCTGTGGAATGCTATAGGTGGTAGTCACTTTTGTCTTCTGAATCACCACATCTACTTCCTCACCATACTAGTTTTAGGTTCTCCTGCTTTCACTTTTCTGGAGCAGTAACTCCAATTAACGATGTGGAACAATCTGACCTCTCCAAATCTCAATTTTACAGGTAGGAATTTGTAAAAAAGAAGGAAAGAGTTTGTATTAATAAATGTTGACATTCTTCCAATACATTCATATCACCTGGAAGAAAGAAGGCACTATGACTCTTTGTAATCCACAAATTTATTTTCATGTGCCTACACAAAATGTGTGACACACTAGTATCATTTTAAGAATCTCCCTCACCACAGCGAAGTTAGAATCATACAATCACACATAGGAAGCTGAGTTCACTGATGTCTTTTTTTGCCACCTACAATGCTCACAAAAAATTCTCATTTTGCATATTTTCCTTCTTTTTCAGACAGTTAATGCACCAGGCACCACTTCATAAAGATGAATTTTTCTGATACTTTTGTGGAAGTCTAAACAATTATAGAAATTATTTCAAGAACAGCTTGAAAAGGAAGATGAGCAATTTATGCTTGATTGAAATATCAAGCAACTAATTGACAAGGATGAGCCATGATGAAAATAAATATCGTCTGGCATGCAGAAAAGGATTGATGTGTACCTCGTGTTCATCATCTTACCACACAACATCAGTTAAAACAAAGTACAGAACATCTTTACATTTACTAGTGTTTTTCTTAGACAAAGGTTTTAGACCACTTGGTCATACTATTGGAACTTGTGCACAGCAGAAGTCCTAGGAAGGCTTTCCCAAGTAGCATGAGCTTTCAAATAGCATGTGTTGTTGGCAGAAGGGCCAAGTATGCTCCAGAATTTGAGCAAGATCTGCATGCTTAGATGTACTGTCTCACCCTTAGGTGTTTCCATTGTCTCGCTACCCACAACGCACCTCACAAATAAATTGCATATTTGGATTCTGCAGATTATGAAGACAAACACAGACTATCTTGTCTGACCTCCTGCCTGAGAAAATCCTTAGGATTTTGCTATCCAAGCATCCCTTGAACATCACTCCTACTCTTGAATTAAGATGCCAGAGGATTTGACAATTCAGGATGTCAATTACCTGTACCATTACAGCAATGCATTTTATTTCAAAGCCCATGTGTATTTCACTGTACATCTATGCAGTAGAACAATTTTTTTTTTTCTCAACCCTTGTGTACACACTAATTAAATTCTTTTCCAGATCTCTCATTGATAAAGACAAGGGGCTGCATTCCTGGAATCTCTCAATATAATATGTTTTTAAGGTTACCCTGTGGACTTCCTTCAGCACCTCAATAAGATGCCTGCACTGTGAATCTTTTAACAGCCACTGAATCCTTATTGAGTAGCCTTTACTACTAGTACTTTTTTTTCTTCTTGAAACACTAATAATTTCTTATGTTTCCAGGGAAAGGCTGATGTGCCTAATAATCAGGCAAATCCTCCAACTCCTTTGAATTTTTCCCAAAGCAGTTCTTTGCCCTAGAGATACAATGACTTTCATTTAAGCATATTAAAAACACATTGCTTTCTTGTGCTCTGCTTTTCAAGTGAAAAAGATAGACCTCTGATCAGCAGTTTCTGCTAGTATTTACCATATTACAATTGCTGGCCCTTTGTGAGTACTAGCAGTGCTAATTCCCTCTCTTCTTTCCAATATCCTGCTCCTCCCACAGTTCTTCCACCCCAAACACAGAGAAAAAAATACCCTGAAATGCAAAATTTGTCCTGCGACTTCTCTTGGAAACATTCAGTTCTGGACCACTTCTTTTTTAAGACCACAACCCTACCTACAAAATAAAGTATCACCTGATTTTAATTCTTCTAGATGCTTCCCCACCTATGACACAGTTCATTTTTATCTGAAGTGTCAGGTCCACCTTCATGCCATTAAGTGATACAACCAAACAAAACACTTCAAGCAAAGCAGGTGATTCCAAGATCCAGATTAGAAGAACCTCTAAGGAAGTAAATGTGAGTATCTTCATGATGTGTATAAATTGATAAATATTTTTATCAATTAAGCACATTGCTCTATAGTGTTCAGTAAGCTTTATTGTGAGGTGACTGAAGAAAACATCCTTGTAAGTCTAAACATTCAGATATTAGAGAATATATTATAGTCTGTTGCAAGTGACCTGCAGCATGGAGAGAGAAATTGCACACTGAGAGTTGGATCAAAAGCTTGCATGAGTGGTTCTACACTCCTTTGTGGCGTATAAGCTCGTCTGAAGATCACTCTGGGATGGGAGTGGAACAGATGCAAGTAGATGATCCATTCACCTACCTCACCTTAATACTGAATTCAGTACCAGTTCAGAAAATTATAAGCAGGTTCCTCTGGCTTAGATCTGTCCTCTTATGTCTCAGCCATTACAGTTTCTCCCAGTCAGCTACTATCTTAACCAGTCTCTATAAAAAGAAGTACTGCATTAAAAGAGGCTCATTGCAGACTTGCAAAATCTTGTCCAACCTGAGGACAACTTTTACAAATGCTTGGGCATTTCCTGAGCTTTTTTTTGTTAGTGTTCAGCACAGCACAAACTTTCATGTTTTTTTCATAGCTACTTTCATTACATCTTTCTCTCTCATTTAAATAAAAGCCTTGGGAACCCATGGTTTCGTAGATCGCCCACAACCCACAATTGATGGATGCTACTTACAACCTTCAAAAGCTCTTAAAAATAGTATGGGATCTATTATTGTGAATTACAGTAATTGCAGCAGAGATTAAAGGAGCACTTAAATTTCAACTTCATGGTATGGTTCTAAACTTACTTCCCTGTCATCTGGGAGAAAACAGAGTTATTTTTTGTGAAAGGGCTTTTCTTCCTGCTTTCTGATAGAAAGTTCAATTGAAACTCAGTATCAAATTTTTTCCTAAGAAAAATAATGCTGGGTTTCCAACTCAAACTAGCAAAGGCAAAGATGGTATAGGACTACAGCCTCCCTTCAGCTGTATAAGTGGAAAGCAACCCCACCAGTAAAGACCAGCCTTTGGGATCTCCATTTTCTCCAATTTTTTAGGAGTTTCTTTTTCCAAAGTTTTAGGCTGAAGGGCCAGAAGTGGTCAATATATTCCTACATGAACAATCAAAACTCAATTGAGGAATATGCTGCTCATTATCAGGTTTGGGCTGAAGAAGCAAGAGCTCTTAGGACTGGAAGAAACACTCAAGGAACTCTCCAGCTTTCCTTCCAAAGCCTGGCCACTACCCTGTCACAAAAACTGATCACTTGCACTTAGAGAGAACAGAAACCACGTGACAATGAACTAAGCAAAGAAGACAAGGTCTCCTTTATTTCTTCCTTCCAAAAATGCAGGGTTTTCTACCTTAATTCCAAAAACATCTCTACAGTCTGCACACCCAGGGTACAGGCTGGAACAAGCACACCTACCACCTTACAAACAGGCAAGAACTGAGCATGCAGCAAAAGAAAGGAGTAACAGGGCCAGACATGATGAGCCATACATTGAAAATATCCTATAAGAAAGGAATCTTAAGGTCCTAGGGGCCTCACAGAGAATTTGCTCTCAGTAGGCTGGAGAAAAGCATGAACTCACACGGATAAAGCAGATTTGAGGCCAAGTCCTTCGACTTCCAGAAAGTACCCAGTAATTTCTTCCTCTTGACAAAAAGATGAATAGAAAGAGAAAAGTAACTGTCCTAGTTAAAGCTCATGTAACAGTTAGGTTTCATAAGCCAAATTATTTCTGGTGGTTTTCAAGTGTTCATTCAAGTGACAAGATGAAAGTAGATCTCTGAAATTTCTAACTGCTACTTCTGTAAAAACTTGAAGTCTAAGTCTCTTTCATTTGGGCCATCACTGATGCAGACTCTTTAATTTGCATCCATTACCTCCTCTGGAACTTTACTTTGTAAAATTTTATAGACAAGCTCTTGAAATTGTCTCTATCAATGCACAAGGGAAGCTCTTTGTCTGGTAAAATATAATGATTTTTACAGTTTTAGATGCCACCCAGATGGCTTCCCTTAAAGTCAGCTTAGACCACCTCCCTTTTTGAAGTTGTAATGTTACACTTAGCTTGGAGGAGAGGGAGACAAATTTTTGCTTTTGATCTTATGTAAAATGGGGAATGAAGCAAAAACACTAAGTTCTTTCTACGCAACTATAGTGACAGTAACAAAGAAACACAGTAGCAGAAATGTCTTTTGCCCAAAATACAACTTCTAGGAGGAAAGAAATGATCATTAGAATCATTGGCCTTGACTTTGGATTTGTGTGCTACTTGGAAGACAGTTTCATTGATGGCACATCAAGTTTAAAATTACTCATATGGGAGCAATCATGTTGTTCAGATACCTGGGAGATTAGTCATTACCATAGGAAGAAATGCTGAATCACACTCTCTTTTCTCTCTTGCCCTTCTGTCACCTCCAACTCCCTCATACTACAGATATTATCAAAGCTCATGTATGGATGAATAGACTGCAGAGCCTTGCTAATACTGATCTTCAAATAACAGATCTGGACAACTGCTCTGCTGATTAGACTCCAACATAACTACATAAACTGGTGTTGGACATGGTCTTAAATTTCCTGTTCAGCAAGTTTCAAAGTGACTTCTTGTCCTGGGTTCAGCAGTAGCAGTCATTTTTCTCCTTAGTAGCTGGTGCAGTGCCGTGGTTTTGACTTTTGGCCTGGGAACAGTTCCAATAACACTGATCGTTTTAGTTGACGCTCATTAATGTTTACTCTGACCAAGGACTTTCTGAGTCTCATGTTCTGCCAGGGAGGAAGGGAAGCCGGGAGGAAGCAGAGACAGGACACCTGACCCAAACTAGCCAAAGAGGTATTCCATACCACAGGACATCATGCTCACGATACAATCTGGGGGCAGTTATCCAGAAGGGTTAGAACACTGCTTGGGTCCAGTTGGGTATCAGTCATCAGGTGGTAAGTGGTTGTATTCTCTTCCCTTGTTATTTCCTTTGTTATTATTGGTGGCAGCAGCAGTGGTTTGTGTAATACTTTTATTACTGGGCTGTTCTTATGTCAACTCATGGGAGTTACATTCTTTCAATTCTCCTCCCCATCCCTCCAGGAGCTGAAGGAGGAAGGGGGTGGGGGGAAAGTGAGAGAGGCTGTGTGGCTGACTGAGTTTAAACCACAACACCTCTCTATCAAAATTACACTGCCATGACCTTGAAAACTCTCCCCCTTCTCTGAAATCACCAGCTTCAGAAAGGACAGGATTAAACCAGAAGAGAATAAAGGCCCTGGACTTCTAACTTAGGCTTCTCAGAAACAACAAATGGAAAGCCTCCTAAGTCCTTTGGATTAAAAGGAGGGTTGGAATCCTCCTAGACATACGAATTAAACATTAAACAGAGGACAGAATGGGAGCAGGATGTCTTAAAGGGTTGTGGAGAAAGCTGCAGGGAAACAGGGGCTTAGAACATATTCCTGCTTGAACAGTAAATGCAGTGATGTCTACAGCATAAAAGGGAACATGTCAAATATTAATGGTCTATGTAAAATCTTGTTACAACAGCATAGTAACAGCACAATGAAGGACTCCTTCCTTACTCTTATCTCTCCTTCATTTCTTTGAATACAAGGACAACAGAAATGAAATTGCCTGTTTCAGAAGCTGAGCTGGGTTGCCTCTGTTAGTTTGACGTACGCAGACAGAAAGGCGTGCCAGCTCCCAGAATGCTCTTCCTCTGCCACACTGATCTACTTCAGTATTTGCTGGAGCGTGGCAGAGGTTGGTGAATAACCTTTTTCTGAAAAAATATTACTGAAACACATTTTTCCCAAATGTGTTCCCCCCAACTGCTCTTCTAATGAAAAAATAACTACATTGCCTATGTACTGTAAATACCAGTAAGTGCTTCTGCTTTGTTTTGTACAGCCCAGATTCATGCAAATTTTGATATAGTGACAAGGAAGCCTACTCTCTCCACATAATACTAAATATATAGTAATATATATTATGTATTATAAAATATAGTACTAAAATGATAGCATTTTACTATTTTGATTTCTACAAATGCTGTGAATTTTATTATATTTTACAATTTAGCATTCAGAATACTTTAAGAGCTAACATATGCTTGTTCAATAAGTCTCCTTAAGAAGAATCTGGGGGATGCTTCCTCTGCCTGGTGTTAGCTTAAGCCACAGAACATATCTGGTACTACCAATACTAGTTTTTTCTTAAGTTATCTGGCAGTGGGATGTACAGTCAGAAAGCTGCAGCAATACTTCAGAAGTGATTGATGACATATTTGATTCCTTCAGGAATCACACCATCACATTTGAATTTCAATGCTATTACTCCTTCCTTGTTAGCTATATATTGCAAAGCCTGGAACAACATACACAGTTCAGAAACCAGCTAACTATCAGTGCATTACAAAACAATTCTGTTGCTCAATCAATATTTTCATGTCCTCCAGCTCCAAGAAATGTATTTTTACAGCTGCTGGAAAACTGGAATGTCATTTTCAAATCAAAGTCTAGATGATGAGCTGAATTACATGTGTATAATTGGATGTCATCAGAATCATCCAGGATTTCCAGATGAAACTGCTCAAAATACAGCTTCATCACTTTTATTTTTTATTTTCTATCTTTTCTCTAAAGTCATTATTTTTAGAACCCCTAATTATGAGGGAAGGTAAGAAGCCAGAGAGCTGGGTTCTATTAAAACAGCAGTTAGGGCTTCTTAACTCCCTACTGATCAACCTCCTTTCAGGGCTGTAAAGTTTTCCTGTGGCAATTGGTGCGCTGACCAGAACCTTCCCTGCAGACTCAATAGTCATTTTGATCTTACTCCCTAGCTTTCATTCTGTCATTTATTTTCTCCGCTTCCTCTAATATTAGCCAGGTTTCTGGCAATCAGTTATTTTCCTGATAGGACTCCTGTGAATTTCTGAAAGCTGATAATCCAGAGAACAAATCCTTTACTTAGAAGTTCATTTATTACTCTGTTATGGATTTTTTTCTTAAGTTTATACCTTGAAACATGACAGCACAAACAGGAAAGAAGCATCTTTTAAATTACTACTGACCATGCAGTTAGTAATGGGGACAGAGGCTATAGGATAGAAACAATGATCAGGTAAGTCTAAAAGGAAGTAGGGGGAGTTAGGAACCAGTAATCTTTTTTTTTTTTTTTCCTCTCACCTGGCTATACTGTACTACTTATCATCAGTATGAGGAGTAGTGGAAGAGGAATCACATGAGTGAAGGCCAGGCATAGCTATATCCAACAAGTTAGCCACAGTCTCTTGGGTCAGCAACTGGAGAGAGTTAATTAATATTGGTGCATGACCATGCTCTTAAGTTTTATTTGGTGTCAAGTGAGCAACCAATGAATTGTAAGTAGAATTTCATTTATCTGTATGCAACAGATCAATATTCACTTAGCATGCAACAACTCCTTATATCTCCAAGGCATAAAAAATTGTCAGTCAGCAGCATGCTTATGTTGTTGTTGGAATTTTTCTAGCTAAAATATTCACCTTCACAAAAGGCAATCTGATAAATGTTTATTTCTTCAAAATTGTGCTGGTTTTGGCTGGGATAGTGTTAATTTTCTTCACAGTACTGGGTATGGGGCTAGGGTTTGGATTTGTGGTGGAAGCAGTGTAGATCACAGGGATACATTAGTTACTACTGAGCAGTGCTTATACAGAGCCAAGGACTGCTCTGCTCCTCACTTCACCAGTGAGGAGGCTACGGGAGAGCAAAAAAAGTGTGACAGCTGACCCAGACTGACCAAAGGGTTATTCCATGCCACATGACATCTTGCTCAGCAGTGAGCTAGGGGGAAGAAGGCTGCTCGAGACAGGCTGAGCATTAGTCAGTTTGTTGTAATTGTTTTCATTTGCATCAGGTTTCTTCCCTGGGGTTTATTTCTTTGTCTGTCATTTTTCTTTTCATTACATTTTTTTTAATTATTATATTGTATTTTAATTATTAAGTTGTTTTTTATCTCGGCCAATAAGTTTTGTCACTCTTGCCCTCCCAGTTCTCTTCCCCCCATCCTGCAGGGAGGTAGGCAGTGATCTAGGGGCTGTGACTGGGGTTAAACCATGACAAGAATGCACTTTAACAACTGCTGATTTGTGACATTTGCAGTGAACTGAATTTAAATTCAGATCAGAGCTCTAGGAAAACACTCTGCAGTGCAAACAAGAGAAGGCTGCAAGAATATTTTTTTTTCCTCCACTTCAGGTATTGCAATGGCCTCCCAAGGTACCAGGGGCACTAATTTACTTAAGATGTAATAAGCAAGAAATTCTCCCCCTCACTTCATATGACAATGAAAGCCTACTCAAAGGTACTGGCAGGAGCAGCAGAACCAGAACAGCACACATAAACAGCAATTTCACAGCCAAGCAGAAGAGACTATGGAGCAGTAAAGTTCATTGATGAGTGTTAGCTGAGGGCAGTTCTGTACAGCAGTGCTGAAAGTTTCAGAAGCACTCTCTTCAAGAGGGTACAAAATCAAACTGTCCATTTTGCAAATAATAACCCTTGACTAGTGCCATTTTCAACATCAAAGGAAACTGAGATTTCACTCATCCCTTATCAGAAAGTTTAACTGTATACAGTATACTAAAACCTCTGGAATCAGAGATTATTACAAACAACATTTTTCGATTAAAGCATTTCAGATTCTGAAGTATTACTATCTCAGGAGTTTAACTTTGTTTTTCTAAAACATGAATCTTCTCTGCTAATATGCGTTCTATTATTAGTTTCAATGCTGAAGAGCATAATGCAGACAAAGATACATTATTCATATAACAAAGAGCCCCTAAAGACATGCACCTGCAAACTGCTATGAATATGATCGATCTGATTTCAGCTGAACACAAGCTCAAACCTGCAGTATGCTAGGAACCACAGCAGAATACAGTCGTGATTCAATGAGTTAGCTAACAAAAGACAAATTGAGAAGACCAGAGGGGAAAGTTCTTGGAAATACAGCAAAATTAAATGATTATCCATGGAAGTTAAATATTTTGTACTGTTTCATTATCTTTGTTGAAACAAACACTACAGGTAGAAGAATTGCCTTCAGTAAGAACGGGGACTCAGTGTGGATTTCGAATGTCAAATAGCACTGTGATTCCACACAAAAAGACTTTAAACAGAGTAATATGGCAGACAGCTATGGTTGACTGGCAGAAAAAACAAAGAAAGGGGTTGTGATTATTAGTTAAGTAGAAAGAATATGAACAATGCAATAAAAAATCATAAAAAAAACCCTGAGTAGCACAAGATGTAAACAGGATAAAATGAGAATCTGATGAGGCATAAAGAAGAGGTTCATTTAGGAAAAGGCATTTTAGGCAGGAAGTTCAGAGCTAGTGCATTTTCATATGCACTGGAAGAGGGTGATACAGCTTTGATAGCAGCTTGCAAGTATGCTGCAGTAATACAGATGGTAAGTTAGAAGAGCCTGTTGAGAAGTCCTAGCAGAAGAGAATAGAAAAGGATAAACAAACTTACATTGTCCAATTTTGAATGTGGCACATCTCTCTTTTGATTTAAATGCTGCCAAGTTTACCTTATACCAGAGGGAAAAGATAAATATAGGGAGCAGAAGACTCCAGGGAAAAAAAAAATTACCCTGGTGATCATGGATTAATCACTAATAATTATTTTTAAGGTCAAGCAGCAAATTACAATTTGTACATCAGCTGTAATTTATGTTAACTGCAGCTGTGCCATGCCTACATCCTCAAAAACAGAGAAAGGGGAATATAACCGAAGATGCTGCTGTAAAACACTGGGCAACATCAATGACTCCACTTTTCCTAAATAAAAATTTAAAAAGCGAGAGAAATGGAGATGAAGGACCTAAATTCATAAAATATTAAAGACCTCACTTAGTTGGTTCAGTATGTGACACTCTTTCTTCCTGCAAATCCTATAGCTGCTGCTGTGTAAGTGATGGAAAAAGAAAGGTAGCGAAGGAATGGGCATTAGTGTAAAATGATGGGTCTTTGACATAAGTCATGGCATAAATGAGATACCCTGAAACCTATAATTTAGAAACTTTCAGAAAATTAGGGACTGCAGAGCTAAAAGTGATAGCCTCAATGAACTTCCTCTGGTTATGTTTCATTGGGGAGGGAAGTGGGACATAGTTTAAGCCTTGACATAAGAGTTATTTGGGAAAAATATATGAAAGTTTTTCAGAAAACAGTCAGACCTTTGCTAACCAAAGAACTTAATCTGCCCTAAGAGACTTCTCTGAAGTGCTTTTGTGAATAAGATTCCACTTTTATCCTTCACTCTGCTTGCTTGTGAAATAATCACAATGCTAGCAAGCACCCTTGCAGCAAGTTCTAAAGTACTTCGCTCTCTGACCCCATGACATCCTGTCAATTTTATTCTCCCAGGACAGGGCTCCTCCAGACAGAAAAAGGATTGCAAAGAGCAATCCCTCCTCCCCACCTCCATTGCTCTGATTATTGTTTCCTTTTTCATTATCTTGATTTTTTTATTGTTAGAACAAAGTTTCTCTGACTGAACCGATTTACCTTGTGTAACTGTCACTTACTAGAGTGACAGAACATAGAAAGAAGCCAGATAATGTGAGACTAAGGTTCTTCTCTCACTTTTCAAAAGAGCTATGGGCCAGGTGGAAATTGAGAAACAATTTTAGAATCACAGAATCACAAAATAGTTAGGGTTGGAAAGAATCTTAAGATCACCCAGTTCCAAACCGCCTGCCATGGGCAGGGACACCTCACACTAAACCATGTCACCCAAGGCTATGTCCAACCTGGCCTTGAACACTGCCAGCAATGGAGCATTCACAACTTCCCTGGGCAACCCATTGCACTGCCTCAACACCCTTACATTAAAGAATTTCTTCCTCATATCCAATATAAACTTCCCCTGTTTAAGTTTGAACCTGTTACCCCTTCTCCTATTATTATAGTCCCTAATGAAGAATCCCTCCCCAGCATCCCATTAGGGCCCTCTTCAGATATTGGAAGACTGCTATGAGGTCTTCATGCAGCCTTCTCTTCTCCAGGCTGAACTGACACAATTTTCTCATCCTATCTTCATACAGCAGGCGCTCCAGTCCCATGATCATCCTCGTGGCCCTTCTCTGTACTTGTTCCAACAGTTCCATGTCCTTTTTATGGTGAGGACACCAGAACTGCACACAATACTCCAAGTGAGGTCTCAT
>JAOEHX010044236.1:0-14222 GCA_025448015.1 Bolborhynchus lineola
AAACCAGTGATTAGTACATCGATTAGTTGACTTCACCTCAATCCACTAAAGAGACAATACCATGATTTCTTGATAACTGTCTTTGATAACGTGTGATTCTTTCATCAGCTTGAAGCACTGGTACATTATGAACCACTTGAATCATAAGTGACACTTTGTGTTTATCATTTCGTTGCTGCAAAGGGTCTAGACAACGTGTGGTCTGCCAAGCTTTCATATGTCACACAGCTCCATGCGTAATGCAGTTAGGTGGGGAACCAGGAAAATGTGTAAATTGCTACTTTGTTATTCTGCTTAAATTCACAGAATAATTCTACTAGTCTCTAAGATTTAGAGTTTTTCTTTAAGCATCTCTAAGTAAATGGTTTTGCAGAAAAGTTGCAAAAGACTTAATCAGAAGTAAATCAAAAAGTGGTTGTATTCCCTAGTGTCAAAGAAGCTGAGTAAAGCCATGAACTATATGACTATGTTTTTCTATTCTTGACATAGGATTTCCTTGAAAGCATCTTAACTACTAATAGTTTCAATACCTCCACATCTGTTCCAGTAAACACCACTACCAGGAGAAAGTGCAGGGCTTTACAGTGACCTGGCAGTGTTTACCTTCACAGGCAGTGCTAACATTCTCAGCGTTTACCTTCACTTGCCTCAGCCTGAGGTGGCTGTGGCTTAGTTCTTAGGCTGTGCAGTGGTCAGCAGCTGCTGCCTGATCTATTTCAGCCTGAGCCCTGGGAATACTGAGGTTAAGGCATCTCATCCAAAAGATGACAAAAAAGAATTGTCCCTCTGACAGCTTCTGACATAAACATTTTCACACATTTTAATAGGTGCTAATTAGTTAAAGTACATAATTTGCTATCTCTAAATTGATATCTTGAAGGAATGCATAAAAGGGCATTTGTATTTACATTCATGTACGTCTAATCTCTGACATTTGCTAATGCTTAATCAAAAACTTTTCTCTGAATTCTAAGTTGCAATTTTTCAAAAAATTCAAAAATAATACTTGAAAACTACAGATAAACCCAGAGATTTAGGAGGTTTCCTGAATAAATTACAGTTGAGTTTACTTGGGAATGTGATGCACTTTGTATAAAAAATTATGTATATTGGCTGTGTCTAAATCATTTCATGGATTCAACCAAATTCTGATCTCACAAATGCTTTTTTTTTTTTTTTTAAATTGTATTATTACTCCATTTACATCAACACAATTTCTTCTAAGTGTAGAAGAATAACTCATATTCTACCAACTATATTTTTTACTTTTCACTGTGCTTAGAAGTCTAAGAGTTTATTTTTCCATTTCATTTTACCATTGTATCAGATGTATTTTATTCCCCAATGTCACATTACTCTCTTCATGTATGTGTATTTGTTTACAAAGATTCTGCTATAACTTCTCTAGTTAGTTACTTGGTTTCTCTGGCTTTAGATTTTATCCGTCACTTACTACATGTCTCAGTTAATCAGTATTTAAAAGCTTTTTTTCAGAAATGATAAATCCTTTAAAATAAAGTTTTGTTTTTCTTTTTCAGGACTAAAAATATGTGATTGATTTTGTTCCCAGTTTTTGGCATGGAAATCTCTTTAGACTTACTAGGTAGCTTTGTAGCTAGGATAACTTTAAGCTAACCTATGTGCTTCCTTAGGTGACCTGCTATCTTAACCCAGCAAATACTAGCAACTCAGACATAAACTTCATTTATCCTGTAATTTTGGGGAGAAAGGTGTCTTAGATTTTTTAACACTTTTTAATGTATTTTAGTGTTTTTACTGACTAGAAGCTGTGAAAATGGATAGAGCTATCCTACATGAAGGACGTAACTTTAAAAAATAATTCTGTAGGAATAACATTAAACTCTTAACAAACATAGAACAATTAATTTTTAAGGTATATTGAAATAATTCAGAAAAGGACTAAGCATTGATTTTGGTTGATAACAAACTAGCACTGTGTAGGTTGTTCTCAGCATACCTGCCAGTGTTGTGGTTTCCAACTTTGACAAAGTTGGAAAGAAGGTTAAACTGCATTAAAAGTGCAGCCTGTTCTTGGATACTGCATTTAAAATTTGCCTTTAGAAAAACAGGCTCTATATAGGGAAGAAAGATATATTTCAAACTGCTAAAAGTGAGCACTGTTTCCAAATTCCCTTTGTTATATCTGCTAGCTGCTGGTCTGAATGCCAAGGGGACTTTTCCGTAATTCTGCTGCAGCTTACCAGTTTCTTATGTAAGTTTACACAGTTTAGCAATACAACAGCTGCTATCAAAAGATCAGTGCAATAATTTTCTGTCATGTTTGTTTCCATTCATAGGATGAGATTATAGAAATTTTCCAAGCATCTTTGTATTATGAACTAATGATTTAAAACTGTTCTCACACTTGTCAGCATGTGTTTTCAAAAACTTTCTAATCTTAGCTAATAAGAATTCATTGCTAAAGATTTTTCAAATTATAAGGTGACCACAGATATAAAAATATATAGGAATATGCACTAAAAATATACAAGAAAATGAATCTTTTAAGAATGAATAGCACTAGCCATTAATAAACTTGATTAAAATATATTATATTTATACTATTTAGATATTATTATTCTACAAATAAATATGCTCTTTATCAAAATGAGATGTGAGAAATTACACCTTTTTATTCAGCAGGCATTCTCACTGTGGGGAAATTTCTATACTCTATCTCTGGAAAAGTGGAGTCTGTCATAAACAGATTCACTGGTCTTGATAGAAAATACCTCTCTCAGGCTATTAATTAGTAAAAAATACTGCAGTAACTGTTACTGTATGGGAATGTCATGACCCCAGCAGTCAGCTGTGCTAATCCATACTGAACACTAATGAAACTCTAGAGTGACATTCACAACTAATATCTGTTTTTTTTTTCTTTTTCCTCCTCCTATGATATGCTCTTACTATCACTATATACTTTACAGAGTAGAAAACAAAACATACACTTGCCTCTGTTTTCTGGTCTGCCAAGCTCATGAACCATAGTATGTAATAAAGTAATGAATTGTTGAAGAAAAACCTAAACAATTTTGAAGTCACAAGAAATGATTAGTATAATTTTAATGAAGCATCACAACTGCTCCATTTTGGGGCAGTTGTGATGATTATTTTTTTATATATAGATTTTTTCTTTGGTTTTTATAGAGTTGTTTGTTTGTTGTTTTTTTTTTTTTTTAACAAAACTAGATCCAGCTTTTCTGTATTCTGGCAAAGATTAGTGGACTTGTATGTTTCTTTTGAAATCAGTTTTAATCAGTGACTGGTTTGGTCTCTTAGGATCAAAGTTTAACCCACAGTACTGTGCATTTTCTGTCTGAAAAGACAAATATTCTGAGCATGTATTTGAAATGTTTTTTTCTTAATTTTAATAAGGTGAGGCAGTTATTCTACAAAGAAACTGAGCATCTTGGGAAACACTTTTAGACATTACTATGAGTAGTTCAACTAAAGCAAAACCTGTGTTCAGTGAGTGGGATAAGGTCCTACATGCTTCTAATACTTTTTTCTAATACTAATACTTTTCTTCTAATGCATATTTTCCAGCAACAGTTCAGATGAAAAATAGTCCAGCTTTTTGAATGTATAACTGATGTGTAAAATGCTTACTGTGTCTTTGGAAAATTAATTTTTACATGCTGTTAGATCACTAGCTGCAAAACTGTGCTTTTATCAATTTTTAAAAATTATCCTTAATATTATCACAGGAATAAGAAAGACAGTAAGCTATTCAGATGCTAAAAGAGACTAAGTATCTTAACTAGATGCAGCATAAAAGCTTTCTGCAGGATTATTCTGATAGCATGAATGTGGTTCTGTTACTATGTCATCTTTTCAAATGTTTTGGCTATTTAATTGATCTACTTTGCTTCTAAAGATTGGTATATACACCTATATTTGTTCTCATTTATTGACATACCTACCAAAATAGGAACCCTTAGTCCAACTGTCGCTGTAACATTAAAAATCTTTTTGGACTCATAAATCAAGTCTCTGGAACCAATTTGCCTCAGGAACTCATCAGTGGTGAGGGCATTGTGTTGGTATGGTAGTGCGTGTTTAAAATATCAATGTGTGGGTGTTATATTGGCATGTTACTTTTTACAACCCAATGCCTTCTGATTAAATAAACATAGAGTAAAAGAAATCAGAACTAATTTTTTATATACAAGTTCAGATTTCACATTTTTTTAAAATATTTAAACTAAATGTAAACTCTATTAACTTACTCTCGTACAATTCTGTTTCTGAACTTTGGTGATTAATCTACAACTGATTTAAAGACTGTTTGCTGAACAGAACAGAGTCATTCAGTAAAACTGATTCTATTCTCATTATTATGTCTTTGAGTGCATCGACTCAAAGTAGTGCCAAGGACAAAGATCCTAACAGGTTGTAAAAAGATTGCATGGCTCTTGGAAAGAATGTTTTTAGATATTTATTTTTATATCTGTGTGTGTGTCTGTGCCTTCTTACTATATTTCAAACACAGTATCCCTCTGCATCCCCCTCCCCTCCAAATGGAACTATCAATCTGTTGCTATGACCACTGTTGCAGTGAGTCAACATCTATTTAAATCCAGTAGGTTAGCAACATGCAGTCAGTCATTGCATTTCACTGGGTGAATATTCCCAGGGGTTTTCTAATTAGTAAAGTATTCCTCTCTACTTAAAATGCCACATATTTTTTTCCAGGAGTATGCCACTTCAGAGCATTCTCTCTCTCTCATTCTCTCTTTTCAAAAAAGAATAATTTCCTCCTCTAATGTTAGGGATGTTCTTAAATAAAGAGTCTGTATGAATATATGGGTGTCTGGAATATAGGTACAGAATTTGATTTGTAAGACACACAGTCTACCAATCAAACAAAGTGCAGATCAGATATAAGAACTTTATCCCATGCTCATTATTTTGGAAGACACATGACGTGATTAAATCAACGAAACTCACTTCCAAGCAGCAACATCAATTAACAGTTAAGGACACTTGATATTTTTTAACTGACACTCTAGCAATATACCGGAGGAAATTTAATGTTCTTTTCCTTAAATGAGATGCTGACAAGTAGGACAAAAAAAGAAACAGTACTCTTACAGAGGCCAATAGATCTTTCATCTGAGTTATCATGGATCTCGCTTATCAACCTGTTGCACACTTGTTGCAACACTCATAGTGCATAGATAGATGAAGAAAAGAACGTTGTATTGGACTCAACTGGATGAGAGATCCTCAGAAAAGTTCTTCTAAGTTCTATGTGGAATAAGGCACCATCAAACAGATGGAAGTGCAGAGTGGTGAAGTGGCTTCTTTTAGGACATACAAGCTGTGTTTAGAGTACGTGATCCAGGAGCGCATGTTAGTCCCCAGGCCCATGTACGTGATTCAGGTATATTCTAATCCCATATCAGAATGATATCAGATGCACAAAAGGCCCCATCTATAAATTCATTTCCCTAGTAAAAAAAGCACTGCATGTGAACTCTAAGAGAATTGTAGCATGCTACAGCCAGATCTTGAAGACCAGGGCTTGCCCCGTGCTATGAATCTCTTGCATGGACAAAGTATATCTTGAAAACGTCTTCTCATAAAGATTCCTAATCTCTTTGTTATGACTGTCAGCAAATAAGCCCTCATTTGTAAAAATGATCTAAGGTTCAGATTGCTCATTTATGTCTAGCTTTTAAAGTGCAGTAATTCTACTCAGAAAATAAAATCAATTTAGTGTGTCTTAAATTGCTGCTGTGACATCAACATAATGAGAATAAGGTCTTATTTAAAAACATAGACCACAGGCTTTGCCTCTCTGTTTTTAAATCGTTCTTGAATCTTTCTTTTTATCATTCCAAACTTTTGTTTTCCATTTTGATAATTTGTGGGTTTTATTTGTCTTCCACCATAATTACAAAAAAATCCCAAACCCGAAACCGACAACCACAACCTGAAAACCAACCAACCAACAAACTAGAAAAATCAACACACAACAAACCAACAGACTACTGAATTCTTTATTTTGGAAGAGACATTGTAAGTTTTGCCATACATCACATTTTTGTAAGGAATATTAATAAAAGTTTTCCATGCCATCCAAACATGCAGCAATAAGCATTATTAATTAAAAGATCATCATAATTTGTGCATCATAAGCCTAAACTGTGATTTTCAAAGTAAAAAGTAGAAAGGCATCTGTCCAAAGGCATATTTTTTTTGCGGACACATCGCCATTACGTTTGATAAAACACATTTATGAAAATCATGACATAAATCTGTTTTGTAAGAAACTGTAATCACATCCAGATATATGTATTTTATATTCATAACTTATTAATAAGGATCCTAAAAAAGAACCAAGCTAAATTCCATGAGATACAAATCAATTTTGATTACACTAAGAATATGAAAAATTAAACATAAAAGGACAATTGCAAAAATCAAACCTAATAAAACTGGTCAGGAGCAAGGGGGAACAGCACATCTCTGATAAATAAAAGCAGATAAACTTACTTTCAAACAGATAGAAATGGAACTTTCCGCTGTCATGAACAAGCAAAGGTTTACTCCATCTGGTGGCCATGTTGAATCAATTTATTCACAAATGTTTTCGGTGCACAAAAAAATTTTGCTACTGCTTTTCACTTCTGCTAAGACACTGGACTTCCTTGATGTAGAAGGAAGACTCCAAAGGAATGACAAAGCACACCAGCTTCCAGCTGAGAAAAAATGTAGGTTTTGGAGTTGGAGAAAATAAGCGAGAAAATACTTCTGTAAAAAGAAGATCCCCCAGGTTCGGCAAAGTAGTAGAGTCATGTAAATGTAGCTGTTACACTGAGGGTGGAAAAGACCTGAGTTAACTGCCAAATATTTTATTCCACAGTAATAATATATAAGCTCATGTCTGTCTGACTGTACATAGAGCTGACTCACCTATTTAGTTGTCCAAGTACACTGACATACTGACTCTCCATACCCCCTCTTTTTGTTTTCCTTCTGAACTTCTCCTGAGTTCCATGGTTCTGCTGTTCTAAGGTTTCAAGAGAGTTTAACTGCTTTGATAGTATGTATTCTGACATCTTGGTTAAAGAAAAGATTTAGTCTTCTATTGCTGTGAATCATTATAGAATATAAACATTTTTGTTAATAATATCAGTTATGTAGTTTAGGTTAGGGTTTTTACAAATACTTGAAAGAATTAAGTATTATTCTCTTTCTTTGGCACATAGACTTTTAGAATACAAACTGAAAAAACCAATAAGCTTTACCATGAGCTTCCTATAAGCTTCCTAACATATTTGTGGACTTATATGGGTTTATTTGTCCTACAGACAGCATCATGTATGCCATGGTTTAAAGCAAGTTGATTCCTTTAGGCAAGGAAGATGAGATTTATAGGCTTTTTTCATAGTACATAGCTGTAAATCAGAAACTTTCTCTCAGGTCTGCTTATTTCTTCTGTAGCTGAGATAAACATGGGCTACCCATTTACATCTCAAAAATGAGAAGAAATGGCTATTGCACTAGTAATTTGCAGGTGGCTGTAAACCGGACCATAGGCTACCACAGCTACATAATTACTGAAACAAAAACTGAATTAATATTAAAAGAATTAAAAAAACCCAACTCCCTAGTTCAAAAACAAAGGTAATGAAAACTGGAGATTATATTTTCCACATGAAACTAGAAAATGTTAGTTTAGTTCTCAAATCTGCCACAGGCTAAGGAAACCATTTATCCGCTAAGTGCCATGGTTTTGATGATAATTTGGATAATCTTGTTTATACACTCCCATACAGTAATTTCAGATCCCAAACAGGAGAGAAATGTTAGAGAAGTGTGAAGTGCATTTTTTAGAAGAGCACAATAATTGCCCAAACAGAAAAAATCTGAATTTCTGGTCCATTACAATGGCTCCTAAGTGCTACAGTCGTCATCCCCATCATGTGTTAATATGATACCCAGTACCCTGTTTGTAAAAAGTAACTAGTAGTGGGTGCTTCCAAAAATGATTTAAAGAAAAAGATATAGTGAAGGAGAAAAAGTCTTCTAAAAGTTTCTTTCTGATCACCAGCCTGCCCTGCTCTTTGTTTCAGCAAAAACTAAAATTATTTTTTTAGCTGGAAAAAAGAGAGTTTAGGTTGTGCTCTATTTAAGTCTGTCAGATAATCTTGTAGTCATATTCATGTTAACACATGAAAACAAAACAAAACAAAACATTTAATGTATATCTTTCTTTTTCCCTGTTGCCCTTCTCCAGAGGGAACTTTTTCAAATTCCTACTTGTTATATTAGATAAAGAAAACTTTTGAAAGACTTTTCTCAACATTTTGTGAGACTTGAAGTCTTAAAAATATCAGTCACCAACAGCCCTTAATAAAATAGGTATTGTCCCTACTGCAATAATTTGCAGATTACATCTGCATATCTGAGTTGCAAAACATTCCTTTCTAGTCTTCTTGACTTTATATACACATAATTACCAATGACAGAACTTGACACTTTCTTACCACAAACATAGCTCTGTATTGAGGAATTCAATCATATTTGATGAGGATGATCTTTTGTAAAGGCTTGATATCACTAAAGGGGGCAAAAATTGTGCAAGTAACATCATCTTTCTGTCACAGTTGTTTCTAATTACTCACAGTTTGAAGACTTAATGGAAAATCCTTGCAGTTGAATAGGCATAAGCTGAAATGAAAAATTAATCAAACTTTCCCTTTGACTTTCAGGGATCTCATTATTTTTTATTTTTCATTTTTAAACAAACAAGTATTCAATTTTTTTACAATTGATACACTGTATCTCACCGTTCTTTCATATTTCCACCTCAAAGTGCTCAGAAATCATGAAACAACTTTCTAAATTCAAGCAAATTTCCTGCGACATCATGAATCATTGATGTCATAACAAATTTTGAATGGTTTTCTTTCACTTTTTTTGGCTTTTTTGGCTTTCACTAAGGATACTTCACATAATTTTTTCTACCCTTATTTCCCCCAAATGGCTTCATTTTCCACCTTTCCCCCCCCTTCATAAGTCTAAAAATATTTTTTTACATGAAAACTTTTCCCAGTATTTAACAATTCTAGAAGCAAAGCAAAACATAGTACAAAACCACAATGACTGTAAGACTTTCACTGCACATTGTTTTTCTAGAGCTCAAATACTCTTATGATACGAAAGGAGAAGAGCACAAAAATCTTGTATGACAGTACTAGAGAGCCGGTAAGAAATACATGCATAAACCATCACAACTCAGAAGTCTATTGAGTATTCTCCAAGGCCACTCAGAATTTCCTTTGATATTTTACTTTAAGTGATAATAATGTCCTTACAAAGGATTTTCAAAACAGTAATTGTGGAAAGTGCTAGCAGCTTCTTAGATCCATATTTCTGTTGTATCTTAAAATGACAGCCATCTGGAAAAGTGTTATTAGCACCTACACTGATGTCAGTGATTAGTATAAACATTAAGATATATGTGGGAAAGGTGTGGGCAAGTCACTTTCCTATCCTGAGGCAAAAGGGGGTTTACATGTATCCTGGGTTCAGCTATTTTATTCTCTCCCCTTGTTATTTCACTTATCATTATTACTGTTGGTGGTAGCAGTAGTAGTTTTGTGTTATACCTTGGTTACTGTACTCTTCTTATCTCAGCCCGTGGGACTTATATTCTTTCAATTCTCCTCCCCATCCTTCCAGGAGCAGGAGGAGGAAGAAGGGTGTGGGAGTGAGTGAGTGCCTGCATGGTTCTGAGTTACCAGCTGACATGATGTAAGTATTTTATTGAATCTTCATCTTAGAAAAAAATTAAATACTGGAGATTTCAAACTTGTAATTGTCTTTCTTTTGGAAATATCAAAATATGGAAAATAAAAATATTAACTGTAAAAGAATCTTCCTTTTCATACTGAAACACATCATCCCCTATTCTTGACTTTATGAGAAAAGGAGTTCCTTTGCAGTAAAAAATGTCAGACCTCAAAATCAAACTCCACCCTCCCTGAAATAAACTAAACCAAGACACTAACTCTCTACTCCTTTTCAGCACGATACACTTTGATGCTTATAAGTATAAATTGCTACCCAAAGTTGTATATGCTAATAAACATTTTCCTAGGTTACAAGATATCTAGAGTAAGTTCCTGAGTTGAGAAGTGTACTCTGTGTGAGAGCAGGCTTATTTTAAGTATAACTTATCCACTACAGTGTCTTGTTTATATATAAAGTTTAATAATAATACATATTAGATACATATATATGGTTTTAATAAACCTTGAGAAAAATGTTTGTCTCAGAGACTCTGAAAACATGGTAAAGTAGGATAACTATCACACACACAATATAATGGTAGTGGCAGAAAAACATTAAGACAAGCTGAAGTAAATAAGATAAAAATGATATCCACTCGAACAGGCTGGAATGCCTCCTTAAATGTTTCCCTATTAGGAAATATTAACTTGTATAGAAAAAAAATGCCGATATTTTTTCTCTAAATCAATTCATTTTGTCTAGAAATGGTTGGATGCAAGTTGAAATATTTCCATTTATTGAACTGGTTATAAATTTTTGGTTTAAACCATTTAATAATAAACAATACTCCCTTTTATGGCCAAGTGCCTCTTGAAAATTGTGACATGAACCATTTTTTCTTTCTCAACTTTCTGGGATGACTTATTCTTATAAATTGCAATATTTTTATTTTTTTTTTCCCTAGTAAAGCAGCATAGTGAGTCTTGAAAAGTATAATTCAGACAGAGACTGAAGACATTACAGAAGAAGAGAGTAGCAGCTCCCTAAGTACACTTCAGTCTTGAATTGACTCAAAGCAGAAGATTAATCTTTTGCATATATTCTTTTATTGCCATGATGTCTGAATTTTCAATGTTTTTCAGTCATTGAAATGTTTTCATATTTTGTTTTAGGTTCCATTTAACATGATAAGTGCTAGCAAAATGCTTTCCTACAGGTTGGAAATTTCAGCATTTGTTAAATTTATTAGCAACTTTTGTATGCTTATAACTGGTTTAAAAATAACGTGTTTTAATTATGACGCTGAGGGTGCAAGTGCCAACATAATCAAAAAGAAAACCTGCTAAGAGAAGCATCCGCAATTAGTGGTGCCACTACCATCTAGTGGGAGTCTTTGAGGCTGCACTGCGTCCTCAGCGGTACTCTAAAAGTAGCAAAGGGAGGTGCCTGCTGGTAGATACTTGAATGACGTCAAGCATAGTTTGTTGTAGAGGAGCAAAGACAAGAATGTTCATACCAGTTTCTATTTTAAAATGTTTCGTAGCATCTCTCTTTTATTATATTTAATAATTTCTAATATCATCATGTTTTTTCTGTTGTCTGAAACTATTCTAATATACAAAAAATTAAATTTCCTTTAAATTTAAATTCTTTTTAAATTCCTTATTTTCTCCTCTCAATGTATTCTGAATCAACCTATTGAAATCAATAGACAGTTTGGGTTTGTTTTCTTTAAAAGTCTGTTAGTTTTGTATTTTTTTCTGAGCAGCAGAAGAAGAAAAAACATGTAAAAGGTATGTCTTATGATCATAGAAGCTAAATGTTACTTACGTAACATTAAAAATTTCAATTTCCATACATCAGCTTTTAAGAAAAAATTAAAAAGTTAATTCCATTGCAAATTATGAACATCAGGAATTTTGCAAAATTGGTTCAGATAAAAAATTAAAATGAAATCTGATAAAGAAATATATTGCATTTTGTGACATAATTGCAAGGTAACACTGCTAAATTTCTCCTTTAAATATTGCAAGTGAGGAAACTATAATATTTGCATATATTTGCTAGAGTTCCTTTTCTTTACATCCATAAGTCTCCTAAAACTTATAGTTCATATTTTTCTACATGACTTGTGACATTTCCTTGACCTTCTACATTATCACACTGCTTACAGAGGAGTTTTTGTCATACAGCAAATGAATATGGCACAAACTCAAATTTTATTATAGCTTTTGCTTTGGCTCTCTTTCTACCACCAGAAGCTTTAAAATCACTTCTGAACTGATGATGCAGCTTTTCTGTTTCTCCTTAGCTTTCTGAGAGCTATCTTACGCTGCACATCCTGACAATTTCAGTAACACGCTGAACTTCATATTTACCTTCTACTTTCAGATCAATTAGATTACAGTAATGTTGCAATAAGGTCATATTAGCATAGTGCTGTGCCCACAAGGCTAGTGACACATTTGGTTGTAGTGACAGTATTTCATCAATTTATTTATTTGTTTTTCAGTCATCAAACAGGTCAATGAGACTAAGGTATGCATAGAGTCTGATATTTCTTATTTAACTCCCTATTCATGAAAAAATCCTGCTTCTTCTCACACATTTTCTGCAAATTGTGATTAAATGTACAATGTGTGTAAATGAAAGGTAGCTAATTGATCATAATATACTCCTTTCTCTTGCAAAGTTTTCTCATTATCTGTTTTCTATTTGTTGTGTCAGATTTATCATCTAACACTGGATTGTTTCTCTTCCCTAATTAAATGAACAGAGGACGAAAAAATAGTTTAGAAAATTATATATTTAATTAAGAGTGTTCTGACAAGCTATCTTTGATGCTAAAATTAGACAAATGAGTGATATTTTCGCAATATGACAATGTTTTCAGGTAGAAGTCAATGACTATTTGTCACGAGTTCAGCTGTAGCAGCCGTTTTTATCCTTCTTGGTAGCTGGTAAAGCACTGTGTTTTTGACTTTTAGCCTGGGAGCAATGCTGATTACGCCAGTGTTTCCAGTTACTGCTTAGAACATTTTGGTCTGGCCAAGAACTTTCTGAGTCTCATGTTCTGCCAGGGAGGAGGGGAAGCCAGGAGGAAGCAGGGACAGGGCACCTGACCCAAACTGATGAAAGAGGTATTTCATACCACAGCATATCATGCCCAGGATGTAAAAATGGAGGTCAGCGACCCAGAAGAGGGGGTTTGCTGCTGGGTCGGGCCTGGTATCGGGTGGTGAGCAGTTGTATTCTCTTTCCTTGTATTTCCCTTGTCATTATTATTGTTGGTGGTAGCAGTAGTGGTTTGTGTTATACCTTAGTTATTGGACTGTTCTTATCTCAACCTGTGGGAGTTGCATTCTTTTGATTCTTCTCCCCATCATCTGGGACCAGGGGTGAGGAAAGGAGGGGGGTGTGAGCGAGCGGTTGCATAGTTCTGGGTTGCTGGCTGGGCTTAAACCATGACATATGTGCAAAGCATAGAGCATGTCTGGACAATCTAACTGTCTCCTTTGATGAAATCATTAGATTAGTGGAGAGCACTCAATGTAATTCATCATGAATTTAGCAAGGCTTTCCACACCATCTCTCGTAGCATTTTCATATTCGGGAAGAAACATCATCCCTGTGGAGCACAAGGGGTGAGATTGTGCGGTCATAATTTGAAACAGGAGATTTTCACCTAGTAAGTAGACTAAAATCACTGTAAAGATAATCAAGCATTGGAAGATATTGTCTGGAGACAAACCATATTCAAATACATTTTTTATGCATAAAAAGTCATATTTAGAAGTCTTTGGCTGATTGTGTCAATCAACTTTATTGACAGTAAATTCTACTTTGCATTTTATTAAGACTTATTTTAGTGGACGCTTTTTTTTGGCCTAAATAAAAGCTGATTTCAGAATTTTACCTTCACCCACATAAATTGGTATCTACTCCAGAACTGTACATGTATTCCTGATTTGTCTGGGGAAAGATATAAGCCAGATCACTGCTACTATGTCATATTAAGTGCAAGGAGGAATAACTAGCACAGGGAGAATTAAACATCAACTCCCTAAATACTTGGTGTGGAATTGTTACAACATGGGTAACTTCTTCTCATGAATCTGGCCTGCTTTGAAAGTGCTTGGCTTTTGGTGTCTTCTGTACCAACCTGAGATAATACCTGCACTCCGGAAATCTAGCTTTCAGGTGCAGGAGATGTGAAAGACTAATTCTGAAAGGCAGCACGATTTTTGGCCTGAAGGGACTGTGATTGAAAGTGCCTCAAACAAAATTCTGCTTAGGGTTTCAGGCTGTTAATATTTCATAAATTGTAGAAGAGAAATAATATAGCTACTCATTCCATTTTTGCTTTGATTTGGAAACTGTAGTTGTTCATACTCTTACATCCTCTGTCTGCTTTCTTTATGAAGAAGTATTAGCCGTAAATGTTCTCAATT